>PVKH010036062.1:0-11649 GCA_004027955.1 Chaetophractus vellerosus
GAACCCGGGGCCTCCCATGTGGTATGCCGACGCCCTATCCACTGGGCTATCCAGTCGGCCCATCATCACTTTTAATTCTCAATGCTCTTTCCTGTTTTATTTTATCTTTGCATTTGCTGATGTGATTTCCTCCCACAAATACTTATGTCTAATTTCTTTTCCTCTCTAATCTGAGGGTCTGTTGTTTAACAACATATTTTAAAGTCTAATGTAAGGATTGAAGGTAGTTCCTGCAGGATTTCAAGAATTCATTGTAATTCTCAAAGTCTGTGTCGGGGAAGGTTAAGGGAGCAATGACATGAAAAATGTTATAAATATCTCTTTGATATGAATATTCATTAAATGATGTAGTTCTTACTGTTCTGCAGGTACTTGGAAGGTGCCAGAACACACAGAGGCACTTCGTCAAAAAATCCTTTATAGAAAATAAAGACAAAAGGTGGTAATTTTTGTATTGTTTAAATTTGTTTAAAATCAGAATGTCAAACTTCAGAAAGCCTAGATATATGTTATCCTTGTGTTGTATGTTTTAGTTCCCTGGTGTTTTGGTCCAGCTTTTAAACCTAATACTAATACAGATGAATAGGAAATTCATTGCTCCCTGATGATATTATGAGTGGGTGTAATTATTTTAAAAAATGTTTATATTTGAGTTGTTTTAGGTAATGACAAGGATATTATGAACTTAATCCATAAATATCAATTCTTTTTATTTATTGAGCATTCTTAGAGCATAGAATATGGCATTTTAACAATTTCTATAATAAATATTGGTTATGGCATTTTGACAATTTCTACTATAAATCAGGTCAGCAAAATGAAAATAGCACAGAAAAGTGGGAATGTAAATTTTAATATGGGGAAACATAATGTATCAGTTCATCCATGGAAATAAGCAGTTGCTCACCTGCCCCAGGCATAATAAGAATCATAATAAGAATGAAAGTCAGGTATTAAGGCTAATGAGAATCACTTAATAAGATCTTCCTCTATTTTCTAGGCTTTTATTATTTTTTTTAATCACTTTTTTTTCTTTTCTGGGCTTTTTTTTAATCTTCTGTGGAAGCTTCTGAGATGAAAGAAAATAAAAAATGTGCTTCGATCAATTGCTTATGTTCTCATAGTGTTTTGCTACTGAGGGAATTAAAGTGCATAGGAGTAAATGTCATCAGGGCAGCCTCTGGTTCTCAAATTGTGCTCCTCCAGCTCAGCAGAAGTAGCAGCACACGGGGAGCTGTTAGCACTACAAAATCTTGGACCCCACCCCAGACCTAATAAGTCAGAATATCTGGGGATGGCATCCAGCAATCTGTGTTTTAACAGCTTCTGATACACACTGAAATTTGAAACCCACTGCATAGACAAGTTGAAGAGTACCAGGAGCAGCGGTAAGGCAGTGTAGAACTTATGGAATGGAGGGTGTGTTTGTTTTCTACTGCTATCTAACAAATTGCTACACATTTAGCAGCTTAAAATAACAGAAGTTAACTATCTCACAGTGTCTGTGGTCAGGAGTCCAGGCACAGTTTAGCTGGGTCCCTTGCTAGCTACAGTCAAGGTGATGGGGATTGACTGGGCTGTTCCTTTCTGGAACTCAGATACTCTTCCAAGTTCATAGGGTTATTGGCATAATTCAGTTCCTTCTGGTTGTCAGACACCCCTTTTCTTCCTACCTGTCAGTGTGGGGCTACTTTCAGTTCCTAGAGGCTGCTCCCTGTCCCTTACTGCATTGTTCTCTCCTAAGCCCTCTCATAATATGGCAGGTTCCTTGTTCAAGGCCAAGAGGAGAAGCTCTCTGATCTCAGGGAGGGCCATAGTCGCTCTTTTAAGCACATTCCCTGTTTCAGTCAGGCCCACTCAGGATTATCTTCCTATTGATTAACTCATGATCAACTGATTTGCAACATCAATTATATCTCCAAACTCTTCACCTAGAAGCAAGTCACATCTGCCTGTGCTCAAGAGCAGAGATTATACAAGGTTGTAACACCAGGGGCTGAAGTTTTTGGGGGCTACCTTAGAATTCTGCCAGCCAGAGAGGGTTTTTGAAAATCATTTACTGATTGCAATTGATTGAGTTATGCACCCCAGAAAAAAACATAATCTTAATCCCATTCCTGTGGACCTAATGTAAATAAGACCTTGTGAAGAAGTTATTTTTAGTTAATATGTGGCCACCTCAATCAAGATGGCTCTTAATCTTATTACTGGAGGCCTTATAAAGAGAAAGCCTTAGGGAGGAGCTGGAAGCTGGAATTCTGCAGAACCTGGAAGAGGAAGGAGAGTACATCGCCATATTAAGGAAAAGCCAAGGAACCCCAAGGACTGCCAGCCTGCCAGGGCGTTACTGACCCTGGGAGTCAACAAGCTTTCTAGCCTTCAAAACTGTGAGACAATAAATTCCCGTTGTTTACACCAGCACATTATGTGATATTTGTCCTAGCAACCTGGAAGCTAAGGCACCAATATTCTTTCGTGCCTTTTATGGGCCAGATCCTGTGCTAGGCACTTGGAAAAAAGCAATGAGCAAAATAGATAAAATCTCTTGCCCATGTAGAGCTCACATTCTGGTGGGGAAGAAGATAGTAAATAAAATAAGTGAAATATATTGAATGTCAGAGGGTGTTAAGTGCTATGGAGAAAAGTAAAGCACAGAGGGAGATCAGGAGTGCTGGAGCTTTGCAATTCTGAGCAGTAGAACCTGCAATCACCTTCCTGAGAAGGAGACAGAGACCTGAGGAACAGTGTTCCACCTGGAGGGAACAAGGGACAAAAGCTCCACGTGGGAGTGCGCCTGGCTCGTTTTAAGAACAGCAAGGAGGACAGCATGGCTGGAGCAGGATGAGGGTGGAGGGGAGGATGGTAGGAAGTGAAGTCAATGGGGCCCTTGTAGGGTCTTTTACACCACTGCAACATTTGGGCTTTTCCTTTGAATGAGATGGGAAGTCTTGCAGGCTTTTATCAGAACGTGACATGGACGGATCAGTAGCTGCTGTGTTGAAAATAGGGGGACAAAGAAGGGATGGAAGGAAACTGTTAGGATATCCAGGCAAGAGATGATGGTGACTTAGACCAGGTCGGAACGAGGGTGGTGAGATATGTTTCATTCTGGGTTTATTCTGAAGTTAGAGCTGACAGGATTTTCGAAGGTTTTGATCTGAGGTGTTAGAGAAAGAGGGGAATGAAGCATAACTAAAAGGTTGGAAATGCCATTTAGTGCAGTGGGAAAAGCTGAGAGGAGCAAGATTTGGTTTGGAGATTGTAAACTCAGATTTGGACATGGAAAGTTAGAGATGCCTATTATGCATCTGGAAGCTGTCAATTAGGTGACTGTGGAGTTCAGGAGAGAGTTAGGGCCAAAGACACAGATTTGGGAGCTGTCAGCATAGAGGTGTCATTTAAAGCAATCAAAATTTATGAGATGACCAGGGTATTAAATATAGATAGAAAAGAAAAGATTTCCCACTAGCAATCCCTAGGACACTCCAATGTTCAGTAGACAGAAAAAATTCAGAGGAACCAGAAAATCCTACTTATGTTTTAAAGCCTAGTTCAAATAATGAAAAAAAACAACATTTTAATTGAATTATAAGATTGCAGTAGATTATTGTATTTGCTCACAATTCTTACTGTCCTTTTTGAACTTGCCATGCTTAACATGTAGGTAAAGTTTACATTCCTGCCCCTTTGGTGTTGGCCTTGGATATGTGAATTGCTCTGGTCAAAGGAATGTTAATGACTATGATACATGCCATGTCTGAAAAGATGTTTCTAAGACACTTTTGCAGTTTGTTTCTGATCTCCTTGAGCTTCCTCCCTTCATCTTGAAAACGGCGGGTACAGGCAATGGCTACTCCTTCAGCATGGGTCCTGGAATGTAAGAAGACATGTGGAGCTGAACCCAGCTGAGCCCAGCTGAAGCAGAATTTTCATATCATTGAACAGGAAATACATATTTGTTGTTGCAAGCCACTGAACTATTAGAGCTGCTTGTTACCTCAACAAGAGCTGACTGGTACAGAAATTCTTTATCTGAAGTGGGTCCTGTAATTGAAACTTAATATGTGGCATTGGCTTCAGGTCTGGGTAGTGAGTGGTAAGAAGAACTGTTATAGGTGTTGGCAAAACATTTGGTAATGTTGCCTGTGATTATTTAGAATGCAGGAAAGATAGCTAACCTGTACCTCTGGGCAAAGAGCTAGAGACAGAGTTGGTTTTTATTGGTGTTGGAAACAGGTACTACAAGAAAGAGATGCACTCAGAGAAAATATTGGCCCATTTCTAAGAAAGGATAAAGGAGAATGGAAGGCCTCAGAACTATCATCCTTAAAACTATGCTACTGCTTTGCTTCTCCAGCAGGTAAAAAAATAATTCAAATTAAGATACAACCTAGAGGCAAAAACCAAAGGAATATCTGAGCTTTATGCCTACCCTTAAAGCCACTGATTGGATTAAATATCCTCAGTAAATATTCTTAGCAGGAGAAAAGGACTCAGGGTAAAGAGACTGCTGCAGCTTGATAAACTCAAAATACCAGCAAACTAGTCTGTCCCAGAGATTATAGTTGTGACTCACGGCCTGTGGAGATGACTGGATCAAGTAGACAGAAGACAAAGCTTTGAGGAAATTGTCCGCTACATCTGAGCAGAGCATTTTTATGTGGCTTCCCGCTTTCCCCTGTCAGCCTTGAGTTTTTGAGCCTTGCCATGAGAAAAGCATTCCCTAAATGGTGCCTGCTTTTCTAGCCTGGATCCCAGAAGAGAAGACTCCAAACCCAGGAGAACCTAGCATATGGCATTTGTCCTGTAATGGAAGCAAGGAACAAAAAACCTTTGTCGTTGTGAGATATTGGGGCTGTTACTACAGCAAAAACAACAAATGTATTTCAAAATATTAAGTTCAATGAATTATTATTATAGAACCACTACCCCAGATAATAATAAAACATTATCAGCACTAGAATCTTCCTTTTGCTCCTCCAATCCTATACTTTTCCTCCTTCCCAAAGGTACCTATCCTGACAGTTAATAAAATGAAAGATCTAGTGAATTGGATTTTGAGCTTCATATTCATGGAATCATCAGGTATGTCTTCCTTTGTGTCTAATTACATTTGCTCACCATTATGGTTCATATGAGATTTATCCATGTGACTATGTGTAGTAGTAATTTTCCCCCACTTTTTAAAAATTTTATAACATTACATTGTATGAATAGACCATCATTTTTTTATCCATATTTCTGTTGTTCCATGGCCCATTTAGATGGAAATAATCTCTCCTGTTAGGAATTTCATAGTGGGTTTTTATTCTGTACAATCCTTTTGACTTTTAATATTTTCTCCTTTATACAAATAACTTATTTTTATTATCATATTATATTTTAAATACCTTCTAATAGCTACAATTGATTGTGTATTGATTATTTGCCAGGCATTGAGTACATGTTTTATATGATTCATTCATTCATTCATTCAGCAAATATTTAAAACCTGATACTCTGTAGGCTTTAGGAGGGCTATAGTGGTAAACAAAACAGATAAAAATCCCTGTTTTTAATGGAATTTATATTTTAGAGAATAGTCTGTAATTCTCATGACCTGTGAGGTAAGTGCTATTATCCGTATTCTACAGACGGAGAACTGAGGCACATAGCTGATGTGTACAACACGTTTATCTTTTCTACTGGATTATGAACTGGTTCCTGTGCCTTTAATCTCCCAACAGTGTTTAGTGGAGCACCATAAGTGTAATTATAATATTAATATTATAATATTAATTTTGATGATTAACATCTGTTTTATGATTTTTCTACACCAAGGACGAGTCAATCTTCACAAAACCTATGTGGTAGGTATTATCAGACCCAATTTAGAGATAGGAAGATAGGCAAAGAGAGGCTAAGGGATTTATCTGGATTCTTTTTCTCTGTATGATGTTTGTTGAGATTCATTTATGTAGTTGCACCTAACAGTAGTTCCTTCCTTATCCTTGTTGTATAGTATTCAGATGTATAGTAATCTGGTCTCAGCTATGTCTAACACTATTTAGAAGTAGCTTTAGCTGTATAGTATTCAATTTCAGCCACCTCTAAAGCTATTTAGGAGCTCCGGAGGTGACTGAGCTTCTCATTTCTTCTATATCTGTTCTACAGCTACTCTATTTCTATATAACAAAGGGAAAAGTGCTTTAGACATTATGTCTTGATCTAATCTCTGCATTTGTTTTTCTCAAAAGAGTTGTGGTATAGCAAGCATTAATTATGCTGTAGTAGACTGCATTTAAGAATCTTTGTTGTTTTATTCATTTAATATTTTTTAGCTCCTTCTACATACCTAGTACTGTGCTAGGATTTAGGGAAGGGAGGATGAAACAGTCTCAGTTTCCAACCTAAGGCGCTCACAATACAGAGAGGTCATAATCAACTTGGCAGTCCTTTAAACCAGGCTTGCCTATGGTTTACAAATAATGCTGAATGCTTTTCTCAAAAACTTGATGATGATGCTTGTGTTATCCAAGAAGCTTTGCAGTATGGTTATGCAGTCATTTAATTTGCACTGAATTTTGTTCTTGTTTTGAGGAACTATTATGTTAATCTTCTGGTGAATATAGTTAGTTTTCTAATCTATATTCCTTAGAACATTATTGAATAATATAATGGTCACACTGAAGAATCCGTTTTCAGGCATATTGAAGTTCTTTGTAAAGTGCTATGAAATGACATAATTATCATTGTTGTTATTGCTGGATTTATGCTTTCTAAGCATTGCCAACATAAAGAAATACCTGGATGGCTGAATCAAGGTTTTTCTCTTTTTCTTCTTCTTCTCCTTAATGTCTATTTGTCCATTGAGTTGAAGATTTTCTCCAAGGATGGGAAGCAAAATTTAACACATGCTTCCAGGCCCCTCTTTATATTCTCAAGTAAGGTTTACAGCCTCAAGCATGGTTGTCCTTACTGACAGAACTATCTTTTATCTTCTTTTTGCAAGATAAGATTGATCTATTTTTTAAGTTAATACACCATTGGTTTTATATCCTTGTTGTAGGCTTTGGGAATAGGTTAAAGCCTCTTTGTGTTGCATTATTTACTGTGCAGCTACATTGAAAAATACAATGAATACACTGAAATTAATATCTCTAGAAGGGTACCAAGTGATAGAATTCACACCCAATTACAGAGATGATACATTTCATTAATATAATAGTGATGCTATTTGAATGCAACATGGTGAATAAAAATAAAGTGGCAGGCTAAAAGAATTTCAGCTTTGAGTCTAGAAAAAAGGAAGATTAACGTTTAGAAGGCATAGATGATAGTTCAAATGCATATGTTTTAAAGCCTTGTTTCGGTGTCAAGTCTTAGCAAAGGGCACCAGGCAAATGAACTTGAATATCCGTTTGATTAACTAGCTTCTTAAGAATGGAAATAAGCTTTTTTTAATGCTTTGGAAGGAATTGCTGGCAAAAAGGATAAGAGGGTGGATTTTAATGGAGGTAATCCTCTAAGAAATTACTCCTTAACAGTTAGAAATATAGAAAAGCAAGATAAATTTGAAATAAGCCTGGTAAACCCTTTCTTACCCATTGTCTTCATTTAATAGATATGTTTGATCCGGATTAAACTATGTTCAGTAGTCACCCTGAGAAATCCTCATCTTTGTGTATTTTCATTCCACCCCTTTTCTTACTGAACTAATAATAACTTCCTTTCTGATCCATTGTGCCGAAGTCACTGAATGAAATTCTTGGGTGGAGTCTGGTTCTTGGATTCAGATCTAAACAACCTTCATAAATTCTTTACTGGTTATTATTAGACTGTGGCGCTTTTCAGAAATATGAACACCTGGGGTCTCTCTCCTATGGATTTTGGTTCTATAGATTGGGGAGGGGCCAGGACAAATCGATTTTTAACAAGGTCCTCAGTTGATTCTGATGCACAAACAAGGTTTAAAAACCTATACCATTGTTGTTTCAAAAAGCTTTCACAAGATGTAGGGATATTTTTCTAAACATTAAGTCTACATTCAACATTGATTTGAATTGATAGTATTGTATATACTCTTGAAAGTGTATATTTGTAATTTTTACTACCCACGTGAAACCTATGCATTGTGGAAGCCTCAGAAAATGCAGAAACAAGAAGAAGGGAAGAACAACCTCAGGTAATGATCACTGGTAATTTTAGGAGGTAGAATAATTGAATTTAATTGAATTCAGCATAGGGGCTTAGCAAAGCTGATAACCAGCTTTTGAAATTCTCTGTCTGGGGACAAAACAAACTGGTATGACAGCATCTCAGACATTCATCCACCCATTCATTCAATCAACGAACATTTATTGAGCACCTACTAATATGCCAGGCACGATGCTATGTGTTGAGGATACTCAGTCCTTCCCTGGAGGAACTTCACATTCTAGTATGGGATAGAGACTCAAAAAATGATGGTATATTGTATATGTGCTATGAAATACGTATGCAAAGGGTATGCTGAGTCCACAGATAAGGGACATCTAAGTCAGAATATGGAGTCAGGGAAGATGAAAATAAAGAAAGGATATGAAAGCAGAACATTGCAGCCCGACAACAAACGTAGGCATTGCTGACTTTGAAATTGTTTGAAAATCTTTATAAAGGAGCATACTAAATCTTCACTTATTATACTTAATACCTGGAAGGAGAACGGGAAGCTTTTCTTTGTTCTCTGATGTTCCTTTTTTTTGGTGGTATTCTGTTCTCTTCTTCATAGATGCAGTTTCTTCTCTTATATTAACAAGGATATTAATGATATTTTGAATTTAAAAAATATCTGTGTAGTTTCTGTTTCTTCTGAGATGCTTTTTCGGTTTTGTTTGGTCCCTATCTTTCCATCTAGAGGTCAGGTTCTTCTGAAAAGCCTATTCCTTCTCGCGCCTGAAGGAGCACAGGCCTGGCTCCCGCTGATCTCTATGAAGTACACGAGGTAAAAAGGCTGGGATCTCAGCATTCTGGCCCTAAACATTCACCGGGACAGTCAGCCAACTGATGCGGTGATATAACAGTGAGATAACCGTTTCTTAAAAATACTTTGAAGCAACCCTTCTATTTTTGGCTTTATTTTCAGCGACTTCTCCAGAAGAATCTGTTGCTGCCATTTCCTGAGAGGTGGGGTTGCTTCCCACTTCCCGCATACCTGATTTGCATTCTGCTTTCCTGGGGCAGCTACCATTAATCAGTTACACTTTACTTTCTGGCTTGGAAAATTTTGTTCCTTTTGTCTATTCTTCTTTTCTCTTTATCCTTGTGGCTTTGTACCTTAAAAAAGAAAAATCCATTCCTGTTATTTTGGTATGGTTTGAG
This sequence comes from Chaetophractus vellerosus, assembly GCA_004027955.1. Classification (NCBI taxonomy): domain Eukaryota; kingdom Metazoa; phylum Chordata; class Mammalia; order Cingulata; family Chlamyphoridae; genus Chaetophractus; species Chaetophractus vellerosus. The sequence continues at coordinate 9,340 of PVKH010036062.1, forward strand.
AAAGTAAGTGCATGTATTCTGTCTGATCTTTTACCTGAATCTAAGGACCTTCATTTTGCAGGATGCTGTGCTATGAACTTAATTCACAATAATTCCAGGTGACAGACATTATTATTGCATCCCCACTTTTGCAGATTGGAAACTGAATTTCAGAGAGATTAAGTGATTTGCCTGTGACCTAAGAGCTAGAGTGGCAAAGCTGTGCCTAATAAGGGGCTCTTAAACCTGTAGATTAGATCATATGTGGCATGGGGCTTCTTTTTGTTTCACATTGCTATCAAAGACAAACTTATTCTTCAGCATTCATCAGGGCTAATGCTGATTCCAAATACAGTTTTAGGGACTGTGACAGGGATTACCTGTGAAGGAAAAATGCTATGAGGGAACCCTGTTTTGTATAGAACTGATTTTTATCAGCCATTATGGATTGAAGTGCATTCTGAGATAAATTCTTTCTTTTAGGAGCTAGACAAAGTTGCATTTTTATGATCTATTTTAGTATTTTGCTAATTATGAAATGTAAGCCACCTGCTTTCAAAGGAAGGAGCTGGAATGGAGAATAATAGAAATGTAAATACGGTGACGTTTATGGGCAAAAGCAGATTTTTAGCAGCATGTTTAAAAAACTAAATATTTAACAGCTGTTTTGCAAAATAAGTGAAATGCTTCTGTATTGTTAAGGCACATGCACAGGTAGTTAATTTTAGAGTAAAACTTGTGACCTCATTTGACTTTATTAGCAACAGTAAATTAATTAATTTTATCTGTCAAATTATTGACCAGATTCTTAGTTGTTGCCCAGTGAAAATACTGATTTTGAATGGAGGTAAATATAAAATAATTAAGGCCAATTTTCCCCTGTTGTTTGTGAAAGTGACCTCATGGCTTTATGTTCATAACTGCTATGGAATGGAATGTACATTAACTGTTATAGAAGTGATGAATGGGAGTAAAAAGGGGTGAAGAATGAGAATTTTGGTGGTTAGGATTGGTAAATTAGAGGGTGAAATTTGAAGTGGAGAAAGATTTTTAAGTACGTTAATTTAAAATACAAACAAGCCATAGGAGATAATTGAAAAATCTTATCTCATCCAACAGGGCTTTCATTGATGTGCAAATGTATTATGTAGGAAGAGTTTTACTTTAGCACCTCATCATTGCACTTCCTCTGGGCTCTAAGCTCTTTCACAGGTGTGGTGGTTTGAAAAACATGCTCTTATATCCAATCCATTCCTATGGGTGTAAATCCATCGTAAGTAGGACCTTTTGATGAGGCTACTTCAGTTACGGTGTGATTCATCGCTGTCAGGATGGGTCTTAATCCTATTACTGAAGTCCTTAATAAGAGAATGAGATTCAGACAATGAGAGACAAAGTCGTGGAAGTAAGAAGCTGAAATCAAGGAAACCCGGGAGAGACGAGAGAGACCAGCAGACACCGCCACGTGCCTTGCCATGTCACAGAGGAGCCAAGGATAACTGGAGCCAGTCTTTGGCAAGAAAGCATCGCCTCGATGATGCCTTAATTTAGACATTTTCCCAGCCTTAAAACTGTGAGCAAATAAATTCCCGTGTTTTAAGCTGAGCCATTTCATGGTATTTGCTTTGAGCAGCCTAGGAAACTAAAACAACAAGCTTGTATCAATTCCTCTATTATGGTGCGCTCTGTCCTCGGTATAAAATCATTCCCCCATAACTGAAACACTTCCTTCTCTGAACTCTCAGTAATTCTGAATATTCTAGTTTTATAAGAGAAGCTGAATATCTAGATTTTTATATGAAATTGCCTAATGTTTTTAAATATTGACATATCATTACATTTCTGTGGTGGATCCACCCCACAAGCAAAAAGTTTTACATTTGTTCTAATGTATATGTCCTGTAGACTAAATTCCTTGAAAGGAGGGTTTGCGTTTTATATTTATTTTCTAATTGCCAAGGTCTAAAATGGCTGGTAATCAAGTAATATTTTTCATGATGATGCTGATTCTAGTTCTTTTTTTTTACTCCTCTCTTCTTTAAGTGAAATACAACCAGAAGCAGTTCTGATGTTGGAGTGAGCCGATCGCCGGATAGACTACAGCTGGCCTTGTGGAGAGACGCAACATAGAGAGTCTCATGGTCTACAGCTGAACTCGTGAAGGAAACAGAAGCTAAGCCCAGAGAGAAACGCAGCCCCGGGAACAGAGGAACCCGGAAGCCTGAACCCTGGAGACGTCGGCAGCCATCTTCCTCCAACACGTGGACTTTGGTATGGGAAGAAATTTATGCTTTGTGGCCTGGTAACTGTAAGCTTCTACCCCAAATAAAT
>PVKH010036063.1:0-11649 GCA_004027955.1 Chaetophractus vellerosus
ATATCCTCCATTGCAACATCACCCAGGACAATTCCCAAGTTCCAAAAAAGCCCCCGTATTACAGCTGCCCTTCCCTCTCCCTGCCCCCAAAGCATCCAGTGGCCCCCAGCTCCACATAATTTTGTAATTTCTTCCATTGCATGAATCACAAGTCTATGACAGGACACCAGCAAGTCCACTCTAGAGAAATAGGTTTTGAATCAAGTCTTTGAGGTTTGTTCTTACCCAAGGAGGCTCTTAGCTGTCTCTGATTCTCTCTAATAAAGTTTTTCATGTAAATTTTAGAGTGCTGCTCTTAATTGCTTAATTGCTCTTAATTTGCTGGGAGGGGGAGCCCCATATTTTTCACCATACCCCCTGCCCATATTTGAGGTTCCATAATCATGTTGAGATGAGGCACAGAGACTGAGGAAGCAGGCCATAGCTCAAATAACAGATTCACACTGCTCTTATTGAGATTAGTATATTGTCTCAAATATATGTTTCATTTGTCCCTAGGCCTTTAGGAAAATTTCCAGAGATTTGATATGATTTCCTTTTATACTTTTCACCAATTATGGTTGTGTCCTGGAGCATTGATTCACAGCGCTCTTCACCATGATATTCTAGAAATCATATTTTATTTTATGCTATTTTATCTACTTTATTTTATATATTTTATATGTTATGTCTTCTGTAAATTTATTATGCATTGAGTCTATAATATTGGTTTAGATTCACCATCATATCTAGGGATGGTTTCTGTCATTAAATTGTTTTTATGCATCATATATATTTGGCCATCCTAAAATCAAATTTTATAATCTACTAAACTCATAAGTTTTTCATTTTTCTGTAAATATTATGTTTCTATAGCCCCCTAAATGTACATCATTGTGTGGCTACATATTCGGTACATAATATTTTTCTTCTAAGAACATCACACAATGTTGTTTTTGTTGAGCATTGTTGGTTGTTTTCTATTTATTTGACTTTGTTCTTCAGTTCATTAGCTGGATATGTGCTGTTTTATGTGTAAGCTCATTTTGTGGCCTTTTAATTGAGAACCGAAGTTTATAGTCACAGTCACTTTAATTGGTAAAGCTGATCTTGAAGCGGACATGCAACAGCAGAAACAAAATATGTTTTAACTTAGTATTTCAAAACTAGTGTCTACATCTCCCTTCTCCATTTAGAAAATGATTGGGAATAGAATACTAACGTTTCTGTCATGCTCATTCCATGTAATTACTTTGAATTAAAATGTATTTTGTTAGAAACATTCTCATACTATCAGAAAGATATGAGGCAGACGGTTCCTTCCATCTGCCCCTCAATATCTAAGCCGTCTCTCAACTGGAAGCAGAGTGGGCATCACCAGCCCCAAATCCTCAAGATTGAGGAATGAACAAACGTAAGGGGGGAATGCAACCATGGACCACAGTAGACTTATTATTATTGTAGTAATGGAAGAATTTGTAACAATGAAATAAAGATAGTGGTTACCAAAGGTTCTGAGGGGATGGGGAAGGAAGAATAGGTGGAATATAGGGCATTTTAGGGCATTGGAATTGTTCTGCATGATATTGCAATGATGGATACAGGCCATTGTACATTTTGCCCAAACCTAAAATTGTGCGGTGCAAAGTGTAAACCATATTGTTAACTATAGACTATGGTTAGTAGCAATGCTTTAATATTTGTTCATCAGTTGTAACAAATGTACCACACTAACGAAAGATGTTAATATGGGAAAGTGTGTGGGTTGAGGGGCTGGGGTATATGGGACTCCCCTATATTTTCAATGTTACTTTTAAGTACTCTAAAACTTCTTTTAAAATAAAGAAGATAAAAAAGAACAGTGTGACCAAGATAGATACAAAGGAGACTCAACACCAGCTAAATGAGAATCTGACCCTGGAACGGTGTTTTTTAGGTTCTTGTTTTGTTATGTGTGTTTTGTTTTTCCATGATTAGTGTATTTATGCATTTGAAAGTTTATCATCTTCAAGAGGAATTAGACCTCAAAAAGTACAAGTAGAATCTATAGGGAGACTAATTTTGGATCAATAGAAGAGAGAACTTTCTCAGAGCTTCCAAAGTTGACTGAATAAAACAGAGATGAAAACGCATTTTCATTATTAGATATGCTGAAGGTGGAAGTCCAACTAGAAAGGTATACATTATAGAGAGGCCTCTGGGAAAAATAAGCATCAAGTGAGAACCTAAATTACATGGACTTTAAGTTTCAGCTAAACCAAACTATAATGTCATTAAAACTTATGTATGTTTCTTTATGATAAATAAGTATTTCTGAAAAATGTATGACCAATCCTTATTTTAACTTTCACTAGTTTTTTTTCATAAGAGGGAATTTATATTTCCTGAGACCATTATTCTATCCTTGAAAATTTTTAGATAAAAAATAGCAATAGAGAAAAGGAAAAAATATCCCAATCTCTTTACTCGATGTTAGTACATAAACATGTTAGTACATTTCCCTATGACTGTCTTTGTGCTTTTTTACATTATTATAACCATTTTGCAAATACAGTGCATTTATATAATGAACTTATATCAAATAGTGTTATTTTCATATTACTGAATAGTTTCATAATTTTAATGGTTTTATAAATAATATTCAATCATCTCCTTGCTGCTGTACATTCAGAATAAATTGGAAGCTTCATATTACAAATAATACTGACATAGAAGCATTAATGTATATGGATTCCTCCCATATATTGGGTTATTTCTATAGAATGGCTTCCCAGAAATAGACTTACTATGTCACCTGGCATGGCGGTTTATGGCTTATTGTATAAAGTGCCAAATTGCTTTCCAAAAGTGCTGCATCTTTTTATTCAGCCTTTGAATAGATTTTATTTTCAGAAATGCATTGACTACCTTTCTGATATTATTTTTGTAAATGCTTTTTGACACTTGAGATGAGGTATTCTTTCATAGTCTTTTCAAACATGGCACATTCCTATTCTTTCAACCCAAACAGGCATATGAAAGGGAAAGTATGAAGTATTTTTATTTACAGTTATGCAAACTACATAAAATGCAACAGGCGTTTACAAAAGTGAATAAATCAATGATAATCTATCACAGCTATGGCACTCTGTGTGTACAGCTCTACATTCTGTACTTACTTCAGCCCATCAGGTGTCTCATATCCTCAGTCTATTTGCCCATCTTTCCAACTTCTAAGAACTTAGGCTTTTTCCTGTGACTCCAACCTAGGAATCATCTTACCCCTGTATCACTATATTTCCTTTGCTTATTTAAGTGACCACAGAAGAAACCAAATCTTAGGATAAATTTCTTGATGATGATAGCAACAATAGCAACATTAATAATAATAAATTATAAATTATGCCTAAACAATTCTTTCTATATGCCAGATAATATGCCAACAAGTTTATATCAAGTTTCTCATTTAATCTTTATCATAACCCTGTATGCTAATGCAACCCATTTTACAGTATCCCAAGATGACACTACTTATAAGTGCTAGAACAAGTATTTGAATCCACACCTTTCTTATCGCAAAGTTATGTTCTTAAAAATAATCCTTCTGCCTTAGGCAAATAATGTATGTTATTCAACTTAGACAAAGAGATATCTTAATAGTTATTTTGAGCAACCACCCATGGTCTTCCTTTATTACATTTAGGAGTCAAGTTTAATAAAACTTCCTCTTTCCAGAGTTCTTTGTACTCGATAAAGAAGAATCAATCCTAAATAAGTATTATGTTTTCATTAGTAATCTCCTAGCACAGTCCACAAACTTCTCAGTTACTTAGACCACAACTGCTTTCTCATTCTACAGCTTCTACTCACAATTCAGCCATCCTGGCTACTCCAAAGTAGATGATTCTCAAACCCTATTATAGTTCCATTGTCTTTCTCTTCTGACTATAAATCCCACTCACACTTCATCTGTTCTTTCAGCAAATCTGGAATGCCACATTTTTTAAAGAACTAGAGAGTGTACTTCTTTTCATTAAGTAATCATAAACTATACTTTGCATTTGTTTAATACATATAAAACACTCACTGGGGTTCTACCCTCAAAAAAGTTGGGAGGTAGAATATAAAAAGGGGTGATGGACACAATTTTTCCTGTGCCATATTGAATAGGAATTAGGTGACTAGAGTTCAAAATTGTGTCCATGAAGATATAGCACACCTTCCCGAAGGGCTTAAATTATAAATTGTGGGAAGTTATGCCCAAAGAAAAGTTTGACTTCATAAAAAAATAAGGAAATAGTAATTAATTAATACTAAAGATAGTTGCCTAAAGAATCAGCAAAATTTCTCCAACCCTCAAAATATGGCAGAATTTCTTTGGCACAGAGTCAAATTGTTTAGGCATTCCAATATGGTAGTCTCACCTGGGTTTTTGTATAGACCTAAATAGTGATCCTGGAAATTAATATATCAGTGTGAAGTCTCTCTCTCTTCCATGATATACAATTGGGCAAATATATAAGGTGAATGCTTTTCAACTGTCCTGAACAGTTCCAAACACCTGCAGGGCATACTCCATTAGGTTTCAAAATCTGAGAGTCATCTATAGAACCACGGTTTCTTTTCCTCAGGGCCTCAAGGAGTGGCAGACCCACCCACTCCAAGAGCTTGCTCAGCAGCCATCTTCATGGCTCTGCCTCATTAAGCATCTGGGTGGTGGCCGAGCTCTAGGCCTCAGCCCCCAAGAACACTGGGGTGGTGGCCAAACTCTCCCCAATTTCTGGGGAATGTGCCCCAAACTCTCTGAAGCTTGGGGTGGCCACACTTCTCCTGAACAATGGGATGGAAGACCCACTGTATTAGTCAGCCAAAGAGGTGCCTTCGCAAAATATACCAATAACTGGTTGGTCTTTATAAAGGGTATTTATTTGGGGTAGAAGCTTACAGTTACCAGGCCACAAGAAGTAATTTTAGCCTCCATATTTGTGCCAACAGTCTCTTCAAAGAAATCTAGGCCTTTTCCATCAAGCATCTCACAATTCTTCCAAAATCTTCCCCTGAACCATTTATAAAACCATCCCAACATTTTCGGTATTTTATAGCAGCATGCACCCCACTCTCCTGGTACCAATTTCTGTTTTAGTTTGCTAAAGGCTTCCAATGCAATATACTAGAAATGTATTGGCTTTTATAATGGGAATTTATTAAATTAAAAGCTTACAGAGGGAAGCTGATGTGGCTCAAGCGATTGGGCTCCCATTTACCATATGGGAGGCCCCAGGTTCAATTCCCTGGGCCTCCTGGTAAAGGCAAGCTGACCCGTGTGGTGCGGTGAGCTGGCATAGCAAGATGAAGAAACAAAGGGAGACAAGCAGACACAGAAAAATGCACAGTGAATGGACACAGTGAGGACAAGCAGCAAGGTGGGGGGATAATGAAAAAATAAATAAATCTTTAGAAAAAAAAGCTTACAGACTTCTGGGAAGATGATGTCAGAGCAGACAAGCAAGGTTCAACTCTCTCACAAAAACAACAGATACAGGGCAAAAGGCTGTCCAAGGGACAGGGTCAGGAGACCAGGAGGGCAAGGGACAGAAACAAAGAAGCTGAAACAACAACTGTGAGTTACTAACACCCTGTGGCAGCTAGGAAAGGTACCCAGCCCCACCCTCAAATTGCACAGCCTGGATAAAGCCTGCCCTTCACTGCAGCTAACGGAGAGGGGAAGAGACATCTTCCTCCCTTGGAAGAGGGAGGGTGCAACGGAGGGTGGAGAATGGTTTCTCTTCAGTGAATTTGGCCAGGAGAGCCCACTTTGAATCTCAGCTTTGAAGAGGTCAGAATCATGGGCAAGTGGAGGTTGAAAGAGACACCTCTGGGGAAAGGTTTGTCGATGCACACCATCTGCTGGCTAGTGGGAAACTACAAGGATAAAAACTGCTTCTAGGTCTCTAACGTCCTGAACCCCTGGGAGAACATCTGTGCCCCATTAGTGAGTCCTTGGCCCGATCAAAATAAGTTGAACCAAAAATCAAAGGAAAGCTCTGAAACAAAACCACTAGGCAGGAGAGAGAAATTGACCATCAGAGTAAATTCACCAACATATTCAGATGCTTAGACATCAGCAAAAAATTACAAGCCATATTAGGACACAGGAAGAGATGGCCCAGCCAAAGGAACAAACCAAATATCCTGATAAGATATGGATTTAAAACTAATCAATGATAATCACACAACTCTAAATCAATTCAAAGGGTTGAAAAGATAAAATATTAAGAAGACACTGGGTGAGCATAAAGAACAATTTGAATGCCTGCAAATTGTTTATGGGAATGAAAGACACAATGGATGAGATTTTTTTCAAATTAGAGGCACTTAAGAGCAGACTTGAATTAATGGAAGACAGAATTAGTGATATCAAGGACAGAACATATGAACTTGAAAAGAAAGGAGAATAGAAAAAGAAAAGAATGGGAAAAAATGGAACAGGGTTTCAGGGAATTGAATGACAGTATGAAACACATGCACATACACATTTTCAGTGTCCTAGAAGGAGAAGAGAATAAATATATAAGGTGCAGCAAAAATATTTGAGGAAATAATGACCAAATACTTCCAAACCCTTATGAAAGACATAAATGTCAACATCCAAGAAGGACAATGTACCCCAAACATAACAAATCCAAACAGACCTACTCTGAAACACCTATTATTGAGAATGACAAATATCAGAGATAAAGGCAGGATTCTGAAAGCAGCAAGAGAAAAAGCAAAACATCAGATGCAAGGGAACCTCAGTAAGATTAAGTTTCAACTTCTTATCAGAAACTATGGAGATGAGAAGAAAATGATATGATGTATTTAAGTACTGAAAGAGAAAAACTGCCAGCCAAGAATTCGGTATCTGGCAAAACTGTCCTTCAGAAATAAAGGTGAGTTTAAAGTCTTTGCTTACAAAGCCTGAGGTAGTATATGTATTAGTCTGCCAAAGGGGTGCCAATGCAAAGTACCAGAAATCTGTTGGCTTTTACAAAGGGTATTTATTTGGGGTAAATCTTACAGTTATAAGACCTAAAGAGTCCGACTCAAGGCTGCTTTCTCACCAAAGTCAGTTGCCAAGTATTGAAGCAAAATGGTCACTGATTTCTGCCTGGTCTATACTTCCTGGGCTTCCTCTTCCTCTTAAGGCTCCAGGGGCCCAGGTTCTTCCTGATCTCAGCTGTAGGGTGGTATAGAGCTTCTCTCTCTCTGGGCTTTCTCCCTCTCAGCTGCACTATCAGGCAAATGGCTCATCTCTCCCTGGGGCCCCAGGATCGACAATGACAGAGTTCTCTCTTCGTGTGTCTTCTTGAATGAGTGTCAATCTATATTGGTCCACCAAGAGGGTGGGGACTCAACTGAGTCACACCTTACTGATGAGGTCAAATCAAAGCCCTAATCTTAACAGGTAATTTAATTTAATCAAGGGCCCCTCAACTGAATCCAATATAATCAAAGGGTATCACATTCAGAAGTAGAGATTAGTTTACAAACATAATCTTTCTCTTTTTGGGATTCATAAATAATCTCAAACTGCCACAGTATTTTACTAAAAGACCAGATCTATAGGAGATACTAAAGGGAGTGCTGCAGCCAGAAGGGAAAAAGCAAGGGTAAGAGACTTGACGAAGGGTATAGAAATGCATATTATTAGGAAGTGTAAATTAAAGGATAAAATGACAGACAATAGTAAGCTATGACAACAGAAAGCCAAAGGATAAAATAGACAAAGTAAGTAATGCCTTTACAGTAATAATACTGAATGTTAATGGATTGGATTCCTCAATCAAAAGACACAGAATGAAAGAATGGATAAAAAAATATGCTGTCCACAAGAGACTAAACTTAGATTTAAGGACACAAGTTGAAGGTGAAAGGTTGGAAAAAGTCATTCCACACAAATAGTAACCGCAAAAGATATGGAGTAGCCATACTGATATTGGACAAAATAGATTTTAAATGCAAAACTGTTATGAGATGAAGAAGGTCATTATATATTAATAAAAGGGACAATTCTCCAAGAAGAAATAGCTATAATAAATATTTCTGTACCTGTTTTCCTCAAGACACATGAGGCACACACTGGCAAAACTGAAGGGAGAAATAGTCATCTCTACAATAATAGTTGGTGACTTCAGTACACCACTCTCAGCACTGGGTACAATATCTGGACAGAGGATAATAAACAGAGAGTTTGATTAATGAACCAGATTTAAAAGACATCTATAGAACATTACACCCCAAAACAGCAGAATAAACATTCTTTTCAAGTGCTCATGGATCCTTCTCCAGGATAGACCACATGTTGGATCACAAGACAGGTCTCAATAAATTTAAAATTGAAATTATACAAAACAAGTCTCTGATCATGGAATGAAGCTGGAAATCAATAATGGACAGAAAAAGAGAAAATTCACAAATATATGGAGATTAAACAATGCACTCTTAATCAGTGGGTCACAGAAGAAATTACAAGAGATTTCAGCAAATATCTTGTGGTGAATGAAAATGAGAACACAATATATCAAAAACTATGGGACACCACAAAGGAAGAGCTGACAGGGAAATTTATAGCCTTCAACATTTACATAAAAAAAGAAGAAAGAGCTAAAATTGAAGACAACTGCACACCTTGAGGAACTAGAAAAATAACAGCAAACTAATCCTAAATCGAGCCAAAGGAAAGAAATAAAAAAGATCAGAGTAGAAATAAATGAAACTGAGAGCAAAAACAAACAAAACAAAACAAAAACATAATAGAGAAAATCAGCAAAACCAAAAGTTGGTTCTTTGAGAAGATCAACAAAATAGACATTCTTTAGATAGGCTGATAAAGGAAAAAAGAGAGAAGATGCAAATAAATAAACTCAGAAATGAGAGAGAGGATATTACCCCTGACCCTGCAGAAATAAGAGTGCTCATAAGAGGATACTATGAACAACTGTACATAAAAAAACTAGACAACATAGATGAAATGAACAAATTCCTAGAACCACATGAAGAACCTACACTGACTCTAGAGGAAATAGAAGACCTTAACAAACCAATTACAAATAAAGAGATTGAAATAGTCATCAAAATCCTCCCAAAGATGAAAATGCCAGGACCTGATGGCTTCACAGGTGAAAAATTAAACACTTTTTGTTCTTCAAAAGACTGTCAAGAAAGTCAAAAGGCAGCCTACTCAATGGGAGAAAATATTTGGAAAACACATATCCAATAAGGGTTTGATATCCATGTTATAGGAAGAGATAATACAACTCAAAGGTGAAAAGACAAACAACCCAATTTTAAAACTGGAAAAATATTTGAATAGACATTTCTCCAAAGAGAAAATACAAATGGCCAACGGTCACATGAAATAATGTTCAATATAATAGCTATTAGGGAAATGCAGATCAAAACTACAATGGTATACTATTTAACACCTTATAGAATGGCCATTATTTAAAAAGTCAGAAAACTACAAGTGCTGGAAAGCATGTGGAGAAACCAGAGCACTTCTTCACTGTTGATGGGAATGTAGAATAGAGCAGCCTCTGTGGAAGACAGTTTGTCAGTACATGAATAAGGTGAATATAGAACTGCCATATGATCCAGCAATACCTTTACTTGACTATATTCAGAAGAACTGAAAGCAAGGATGCAAACTGATATTTGCACACTGATGATCATAGCAGCATTATTCACAATTGCTAAAATATGGAACCAGCCCAAGTGACCATCAACCAATGAACGGATAGACAAAATGTGGTATATGCATATAATGGAATACCATACAGCTATAGGAAGAAATGAAATCAGGATGCATATGACAACATGAATGAACCTAGAGGATATTATGTTGAGTGAAATACACCAGGCACAAAAGAATAAATACTGTATGGTCTCACTCATATGAAATAAATGCAATGAGTAAACTCATGGAAGTAAACTCTAGAGCATAGATTATTTGGAGATAGAATATGGGCTGAGAATGGGAGCTGATGCTTAATGTATGTAGCATTATTAATAAGGTTAATTGTAAAAGTGTAGAAATGAGTAGAGTTGATAGTAACATGTTATAATGAGAATAACCAACACTGCTGATTTATGAATGTGTATTGTGGCTGAAAGGGGTAGTCTGTAGATGTAAATGTCAATTGAAAGAAAACTAGAGAATAATCTAGGGAATGTATAACAGTGATTTTGGTGGTGGATGAAGATTGTGGTTAATAGTATAAATATACAAATGCTCCTCTTTTACAAAGTATTATGAATTTGGTGATACACAGGAAAATTACACTGATGTAACCTATGGATGATACTTAACAGTAACATTGTGATATTTCACAGCAATGGCAAGAAGATATTATATCAATTCTAAGGGATAACAATAGGGGTACCTAAGGGGTGTGATGGTTAGGCTAATGTTTCAACTCGGCCAGCTAATGGTGCCCAGTGGTTTTGTTAAGCAAGCACTGGGCTAATTGTAATACAAGGGCTTTTCGTGGACTTAAGTCATCAGTGAGTTGATTGAATAGATTACTGGTTACATCTACAATCAACATATGAGATTTCCATCAGCAATGAGTGGCATCTCATCCAAATTAACTGAAGGCCTTAAAAAACGAAGTGATTTCAGCATTCGGAGAGAATTCCAACCTCTACTTCAGACAGCCAGCATCTCCTGGGAACTCATCAGTGACCTACATCAGAGCCCCTGGTTTGTAGAATTCCCCTGCCCTGCAGAATTTGGACTTGTGCAGTCCCACTCTAGGGTGAGACAATTTTATAAAATCTCATTCTATTTACTGATATCTCCTCTCCATTCTGTTTCCCTAGACAACTCTGACAAATACAAGGGGGCATGGAATTTTTTCTTGTGGAATAATGAAAATGTTCTAAAATTGACTGAGGTGATGACAGCACAACTCTATCATGAAAATGAGAGCCACTGAGTGTACACTTTGAAAGGATTATACAAAGCATGGGACTGTATAATACAGGGAATCTTATGGTGGAAGGTGGACTGTGCTTAACAAGATAAATGTAAGAGCATTGTCTCATGAATGATAACAATTATATAATACTAATATAAGATGTTAAGAATCAGGTAGGTTGGGGGAAAACACACCAAATGTAAGATATGGGCCATAGTTCATAGAGATATTTTCATGATGCTCTTCATAGTTGTAACAGATGTTTCATAACAGTGCAAGGTGTTGGTGGTGGGGAAATGTAAGGGAGACCTGTATGATGATATGCATGCTTGTTTTGTAAATCCACAACTTTTACTATACATTATTGTTTATGTATTGTTTATGTATGTTCTTGTATAAATTACATATTTTAATAAAATTTCATTTTTAAAAAACCTTACAGTTCTGAGGCTGGGAAATATGTCCAAATCAAGGTATCAGGTGAGGCTCTCTCCCTGAAGGTCAGTTGCTGCCACTTTTTTCTGTGTCTGCAGCTTTTTAATTCTTTATTTACAGAGGATTCCAGTAAGAGGATTAAGACCACCCTGGGTCATAGAATCCAACCAAATTCCCTTAACTGCAGCAATTTAATCAAAAAGTTCACAATAGGTTCAATTTAAGAACATAGTTTTCTGGGGTCCACAAAAGACTCAAACTAACAATAATACACACACACACACACACACACACA
>PVKH010036064.1:0-11649 GCA_004027955.1 Chaetophractus vellerosus
ACACAGTTTTTCCTGAGAAAGTTAAGTATAAAATTACCATGTGTGGCAGTTTGAGATTATTTTATGAATCCCAAAAAGAGAAAGATTAAGTTTGTAAACTATTCCTGTGGGTGTGATACCCTTTGATTGCATTAAATTCAGCTGAAGGGTATTTGATTTGAAGATTGCTTTGGGCTTTTGATTTGACTACATCAGTGGGCTTGACTCAGGTTGAGTCCCCACCCCCTTGCTGGGTCTGATATAAACGGACACTCACAAAGACACACAGGAAGAGAGAGCTCTGTCATTTTTGATCCTGCCATGTGACAGAAAGAAGTCTCAAACAGCTGAGGCCCCAGGGAGAGATGAGCCATTTTGCCTGATAGCTTACAGCTGAAATCGGAAAGAGAGTAGAACAGCCAAGACTGAGACAGAAGGCCCGGAAAGAAACAATCCCTATGCCAGGAGAGAGAGGAAGCCCTAAGAGACATGCCCTATGGCAGCTAGCAGCTGAAATCAGAAAGAAAGCAGAGCAGCTAAGCGTGAGAAAGGAAGCCCAGGGGGAAGGCTGAAACCGCCAGAGATCGGCAGCCATCTTGCTTCACCACGTGGCAACACACCTGCATCAACAGTAGCTGACTTTGGTGAAAAAGCATCTCCGTTGATGCCTTGATTTGCCCTTGGAACTGTAAGCTTTTACCACCCCCACCAAATAAATCCCCTTTATAAAAGCCAAAAGCTTTCTGGTCCTTTGCATTCAGCACCCCGTTAGCAGACTAATACACCATATGATCCAGTAATCCCATTTCTAGCTATATACCCCAAAGAATTGAAAGCAAGGACTCAAACAGATATTTGCACACCAATGTTCATAGCTTTATTATTCACAATTGCGGAAAGAAGCAACCCAAGCGTCCATCAACCAATGAATGGATTAACAAAATACATACAATGAAATATTATTCAGCCATGAAAAAGATTGACGTTCTGACCCACAGGACAACATGGGTGAAGCTTGAAGACATCATATGAATGAAATAAGCCAAACACAAAATGACAAGTATTATATGATCTCACTGATAGGAATTAATTAAAATAAGCAAATCATAGGGAAACAAGAATATAGGTTACCAGGGGCTGGGGTTGAGTAGGGAATGGGGAATTTATGCTTTATTGGTACAGTTTCTGTTTGGGGTACAAACATCCCAGAAAGTTCTGGTAATAGATGGTGGTGATGGTAGTACAACATTGTGAATGTAATTAACATGACTGAACTATATGTTTGAATTGGTTAAAAGGTGAAATTTTATGTTGTATTTATTTAATTAGAATAAATATTTTAAAACTATAAGACTTCATAACACAGTGAACCCTAATGTAAACTATGAACTAGAGTTGATTGTACGATTATAATAATATTGTTTCTCAACAATATTAACAAAAGTAACACACTAATGCAAAGTGTTAATAATAGGGGAAACTGTGAGGGGCATATATGAGAATGCTATATTTTCTGTATGATTTTTCTGTAAACCTACAACTGACCTGATAAATGTGTATCTATATAAAGAAATATATACAAATGGTTAATATGCACATGAATAGATGCTCAAGATCATTAGACATCAGGGAAATGCAAGTCAAAGCCAAACTGAAAATACACTTTATTATGCCTACTAGGATGGCTATAGTCAAAAAGTTGGATAATAACAAATGGTGAGTATGTAGAGAAATTGGAACCCTCATACATTGCTGGTAGGATTGTTAAATGGTGTCGCTGCTTTAAAAAACAGTCGGGCAGTTTCTCAAAATGCTAACTAAAGAATTACCATATGACCTTGCAAATCTACTCCTACCCAAGACAATTGAAAACCTACGTCCACACAAAAACTGTACACAAATGCTCATAGCAGCACTATTCACAATAGCCAAAAAGTGGAAACAACCCAAATGTCCCATGGATGCATGGATAAACAAAAAATGTGGTATATCCATATACTGTAACATTATTCATCCATAAAAAGTTATAAAGTACTGAAACATGCTGCAACATGGGTGAACCTTGAAAGCATCATACTAACTGAAAGAAGCCAGCAACAAAAGGCTACATATTCTGATTCCATACATATGAAATGTCCTGAGTAGGCAAATCCATAGAGACACAGAGTAGTTTAGTGGTTGTCTAGATTTGGGAGGGCTAAGGGAAAATGGGAATGAATTTTAATGTGTATGGGACTTTTTGGAAGGGTGATGAAAATGTTCTGGAATTAGTGGTAATGAGTTGTACAACTCTGAATACATTAAAACCCACTGAATTGTACACTTTAAATTTTTTTAAATTTATGGCATATACATTATACTTCAATAAAATGCAATAAAGCTGCTACTTTAAAAACAAAAAAAAAGTGCCCCAGAGCAAGCTCCTCCTTTAGAGTGCACTGGTCACACCAGGCCTGGAATATTAAGTCTGTTCCTGGGTATAGAACGGTAGCACATTGGAGCTTGTCTCACCAAGGAAAGAGCAGCTTGGATAACTAGGACATTTGGTCTGTTTCGTGTAAAACATTGAAGATACAAGGGCTATTTAATCTGTTTAAAAAGAAAAAGACAAGGAGCATTCTAGTCCTTCAAACGTAAGCAATGATCATGTGGAAAGGGGTTCAGAACTGCCTTTCATCCTGGAGTGCTGTACTAAGATAAGGAAAAGGCTGATGTTGACCGAAAGGAGAATTTTCTAAACATGGAATTGTCCACAAAAAGAAAGTGGGTCTTTCTGGGGAGGATGAGTTTCATGTCATGTGCGCAAAGACTCGGTGTTCATCTAGGGAGGATGCAATGGAAGGCATCAGTGGCTTCCGATGACAGGTTGCTCTAGGTAACCCAGAGATAGTTTTCCTCTCAGTGGATTCTATCATTTAATCCTAGGAAACTCTCCTGGGTTGTAACTGATCCCTCAGATCTCATATGCCTGGATGTTAGTAATAATTTTTTTCTCTAAATGCATTCATTACATTGTACTTGCCCATGTTATAATATACCAATATTTTCATCCATTTAATATACTCTTAAAACATCTTTGAAATTCATCCTCATCTGCAGATCCAGAAAGTTTTCTGTACCCTCCTCCTCCAGATCATTTATAAAATAGTTCTCAGCCACAGTTTTGTGGAACTCAGCCGGTGATGAGTTCCAGAAAAGTGCCATTCATTTCCACCTTTTTTTGTTCTCTAAAATGATTCTCTATTAATAACAAAGTTCCATCAATTCCATGGAAAACTCTTTAAAATATATATATATAGTCCACAAGACAGAGACTTATTAAAGGTGTTTTAAAGACTAAAGAGATAGCCTTCAGGGAACTTAGCAGCACAATTGGAATTGGCTTGGGAGCTGTACATAGCCCAGCCTGCTAGATACCATAGCAAAGCAGCAGTAGATGGAGGCTGACAGTCCCCATGGTCTTCTCATTTCTGTGAGCTGTGCTGTGCAGCATTTTCTTCACTGGTTCCCCTTTATCCACATGCACGGTTATCTCCTCCGAGAATTATATTCTTTGCATTGACAGAAATCACGTCACGTACTTAATGTTCTGTGATCCTACCCCTTTTAGTTTCATCAGCATAGAAGGCAAAAAAGCTGAGCCTCAATAGTTGATGGTTTCCATGATTCCCTAGGAATCCTTCTTTTTTTTTTCAGATTTACTTTATTTATTCACACCCCCCTCATTGTTTTTGCTTGCTCTCTGCTCTGTGTGTCCGTTTGCTGTGTGTTCTCTGTGTCTGCTCGTCTTCTCTTTAGGAGGCTCCAGGAACCGAACCTGGGACCTCCCTTGTAGGAGAGAGGTGCTCAATTGCTTGAACCACCTCCGCTCCGGCGCTTTGTCGTCTCTCATTGTGTTTCCCCTGTGTCTCCTTGTTGCGTCACCTTGTGGCATCAGCTTGCCGCACCAGCCCGTCGCACCAGCTTGCTGTCTTGCTCATCTTCTCCAGGAGGCACCAGGAACCGAACTTGGGACCTCCCATATGGTAGGCAGGAGCTCAATTGCTTGAGCCACATCTGCTTCCCAGGAATCCTTCTTATAAAACAATCTTACTGGTTCTGCCTGCCTTTTATCGTAGGGCCATTTAAAGACAGACAATGTATTTTGGGTTCTGTAAGTTCTCCCTTAATTTACTTGAAAACAGTTTTTAACCTATGGGATGCTATGAATCAATTTCAGGGGATACATCCATGCACTGAAATCATATGCAAAATTTTGTGCATGTATATGTGCATTTTTTCCCCTGCTATGAAGTTTTTACCTGACTTGCCATTCTTACTGGATTCCTCTGTTCTTACTTAATGTGACAAAAACATCATTAGTCTTAATATCCATAAGACTGTTGCCTTTTGCCACCATTCACCCCGGTTGCTGCTGCTGCTATCAGAGCTGTCACCATCATTAGGACTGTTGTCAGTCTCTGACTTCCTGTGGCTGCTGCTAGAGTCTCTGACATCTGTCAGCAGCAGGCTCCGACACGCACGGCTCCAGAACCCATCTGAATTGTGGTGGAAAGTGCCCTGAGAACCAATAGGGTGGCGCTGGTGAGAGTCGTGTTCCCCAAGGCCCACGGTTCTCATGCTGCCTTGCAGTACGAAAGCACGCCCCAGACTCGCCCAGGTGAGCCTTTTCCCACTCTACATCCAGCTGGCGCAGCTTGGACAGTGGGTACCACTGGTTTCCAGCTTGGTTTTCCCATCTCCCAGGGAACTAGCACCCTGTGCTAAGCTTCAACTCACATGTCTGACACCTTCTTCACCTGCCTAATTTATCCTCTCCCTTCCCTAACACAGTGGGTAAAGACACATACTGTGGTGCCCACATACCTAGAAGGGAATCCCTGCTTCACTGCTTACTTTACGTTAGCTCTCTGTGTCTCAGTTTCATCATCCTTAAAAATAGGCATAATAATAATATTGACCTTATAGGTTTATTATGAAAATTAACTGAGTTAATGAATGTCAAGGCTTAGAACAAGGCCTGGTGCACTATAAATATGTAAATGCTGTATAAATATTAACTATGATGATTAGTTTATTGAATCAGGTAGATTATACTCTGGTTCTACTCAGGTAAGAAAATAATCAAGGTAGCTCTTAGGCATATACTGGAGTGTTTCTTGAACAGTTCTGGAGACAAGAAGTCTTCCAGCTGCTTCATTCATCTTGACCGTTGTATCCTCTGCACCCTCATGAGAGCAAATGTAAGCCAGACTTGCTCAGGAAGAGCATGGGGCCAGGCAGCTGGTTCTCAAGGGTTGAATCCTAGGAAGCTGGCGAGAGAGTCTAGCCCGGGGATTTGTGAGTTTTCTCTGAAAGAAATGAGATCCCGCTGTGAAATCACATAATCACCCCAAGAGTATTAGCCCTTCTGGGGGCATGGAAGTACATTGCTCAGACTTCCCTTCAAGGATCCGCCACAATGATGCCCAAGGCCCTGCTTTCCCTGAGCTGCTCCCGTCCAGTCACTTAGCACAGAGCCTTTACCAGACTGGGCAATGCTGCCGACTTGGGGCTCCTCTTGTTGGGGAGCTTTGCTCAGGGCTCCTGTTGGCTCCCGCTGAGATGTTCTCAAACCTGTGCTGCAATCCGAACTGCTTCCTGCCCAGTCCTTCCTTTCCTGGCTCCTTTCTGCATCACGGTGTGCAGGTTCTTCCTGCCTTCTGGTCTTCCCGCCCCTCTGTCCTTCATTGACTTCTTCCCCAGTAAATCTCTTGCACAACTGATTCTGTCTCAGTGTCTGCTCTTGGTGGACACAATCTGATGCAGTAGCTGTTCTACTTCTCTGAACTTTTAGAAGTTTTACCTCCCTACAAAGGAAAGCAAGTGCTTATTTCTGTCTATACTAGATGGCCCTTTGTAGAGAAAAGAAATGTTCATCGATTTAGTGACATGGCACACTTAAAATCCTTTTTCTTCTGCATTTTAATAATCAGTTTTAATGTACTCTGGAAGGGCAATTTTATATGCCTTCCTAATGAGTAAAAAAAAAAAAAAAAGGAAGAAATCAGATAGGTAACCACTGAGCTGTTGACTAATAGAGACCTATTTTGCATTTGAAATATTTAGAACTTCATAATAGCATAGACTTGAAAGATGCATTGAATTGGTAAATGCAGCATAGTTTAATCAACATGCTGTTATAGTAAGTGCTCCTATAAACTTCTGCTACACTAGTATGACAACCTAAATAAGTGAAAAATTACAACAGAAGTAGAAAATATGATTTATACCTGATAGCTATACGATCATTTTTAGTGATGCTTTTTACATTAAATATTAATTCCAGCATCCTAGGCTTGTAAGCCATTTATATTGTTTTCAGAAGAAATGTGAAATAGTAGCCTCTATGTTTTGCTTTCCCTGGACAGTAGACTGCACTTGGTTTTAACCTAAGCCCTATTTGGCATTACTAACCTGTATTCATCCACCTCTTATTACAGGAAACTGGATATGCCCTGGCCAGCAGCCACCCAGCCCTGTTACTAATCTGCTGTTATGCCCAGCAGTAACCTTTGCATTGTGTTTTTAACTAGATCGAATTCTTCAGCTTGTTCCTTTGGGAAAGCCATGTTCCTTTCTGAAGTCTTGTCAGAAAATACATAGCTAAATGAGTAATTGTTCGTGCTTTGGGTGTGCAATAAACAGGTTTGATTTCATAGTGCTCTGATTGTGTTGCTATGAGCAAATTTAAAGAGCAATCGAATTGCCATTTTCTAGTAACAAAATACCTACACTGAAAGTCAGAACTGACCTATCATGATACAATAGCTGGTCGAACTGATGGACGCATGTATTGGTAATATAGATAAAATATAAATGAAAGAACATAGGAAGCAGCCCTTCAGTAGTGTTGTCTGTGTGTGAGAATCCTGCAGAGGGTAATATGAACTGTTCCACTCATTTCCAAGTCTGGACTTTCCAAGTGCCCTGTGTAGAACATTCACAAGCTGTGGAGCAAGGAATTCTACCTAAAACAATACTTTGCACATAGTAGGCCTTATTGAATTGGGGTCTGTTGGAATTATATTAATAGGAGATTATCCCCCAGTAAAAGGAAGCTCCAGAAATAAAATTGCCCACAATGTACCTTGGGAAGAGAACCATTGTCTGGCTCTTTGATCTGAGACAATCGATTTAATATGAGGATACACTGGTTCACTTCTAGTCTGTAGAGCTAAATATTTGAATAAGTGCAAATAGGTTGAACCATATGAAATTTCCCCTTTTGTAGATTAAAAAAAAAATAGCGAATATCAGCAATTTCATATGGCTCAAACTAAATCAGGGGTTCTTATACTTTTTTGTTCCATGGACCCCTTCTCAGAATTTAACAGCAGATAGTTTTATGACACTCAACATCTGCATGTCTATAAATTTTAGTATTATTCAAAATTACGTTTTACAACTTTCCCCTTATTTCAATACCTGATAACCTAACACAGTTCAACACCTGTTCAAATGGTCATTTTCGGCAAACATTTAGAAATTTCCCACGGTGTCATAAAACCATCTCTGCCATCCTTACTAACCTTTTTGCAGGCAGGTATCCACTGCACTCAGAACACACTACATCAAAATAAAAATCATACTAAGTCCACACTATACTGTGTATTATTTAATAAATATATCACAGCCGCACCAACACGTCCCCACAAGAATAATGTTTTTTTTTTAATTTTCAATTCAAGCTCATGGACCCCCTGAAATCCTTCCATGGACTCCCCGGTCCATGGAAGAACCCTTGAACTAAATCATAAAACAGGTATTGGTGTCTGGGTTGGACTTTGGGCATATGAGTTGAATTGAAATTTAATTATTTGAAACATTTTAAGCATGTTATAAGAATTCTATTTAAAGAAAACAGAGAATCCTTTGGAAAGCAGAATGCTCCTCTGTAACATGTGTAATAGACCCATAATTTAATTCATTTTTGTCAACTTGAATTTTTATATACTATGTTCTTATTAATGTGGAATCACCCATATAAATATAGAAGGAATTCTATTCATAGTAAGATAATTTTTAATGTAATACAGGAAAAGTAAAATGTGTACTCTAAAATGAGTTGCATTTAGTTTATATATTTCAACCATAGAAAATTAGTTATATGTCTCAAATTAAAATCAAGGTTATTGTCATGAAAACAATATCAGTGAATGGTGTAAAGACCCCATTGGCTATTGGAATAGGGCAGGCCTGGCTGATGAGCCAAATGCCCTGAGGTTACCACCAGCTCCTCCTTTGTAAAATGGCAGGGCAACATCAGCCTGCTGTTGCAATTTGAAGTAGCGTATATGAAGATTCTGGATTGTGAATGCTCAATAAAAATTAGCTATTATAAGAAAGAAAATGAAGTTTAAAAAGAAAAAGACCCCCCCACCCCCACCCGTGACAGTTTGAAACTCTTTGAGGATTACAGAGAAGATCATATTCTTGGAGCTAATCCATTCCTGTGGGTGTGGGATGCTCTGATTGGATTGGATTCAGTTGGGGAGCCTTTGATTGGATTGCTTCAGGGAGGCGTGACCCAGGGTGGGTCCAGGTCCTATTGCTGGAGACCTTTATAAACGGAGGCCTGAAAACAGACACACACAGGAAAAAGCAGCAGAGGCAGAGAGAGAGAAAGGTCTTGGAGGCCAGAGACAGGTATCAGTGGAGCACAGAGGCTGGAAGAGACAGGCCCTGATGGCCCACAGCTGAGCTCAGGGAAGAAGCAGGCCTGGAGGAGGAGGCAGAGACCCAGACCAACAGAACTGCCGTTGTGCCTTCCATGGGGCAGGAGTCCAGGATCACCAGCAGCCGACTTTCGGTGAGACGGCATCTCTGATGATGCCTTGATGTGGACATTTTCACAGCCTCAGAACTGTAAGCTTTTAACCTAATAAATTCCCATCATAAAAAGCCAACTCATTTCTGGTATAGTGTTCCCAGCAGCTTTTAGCAAAGCCAAATCCAAACCTTAAATAGCTTAAAAGAGAATTAATTCTTCTACATCACTTATCACTTTGCCCCCCTCTCCACAGCATCAGATAATGGAGGTATCAGCCTTTTCACGAGTGTATACAGAAGTGGCTGAAATACGTAAACAGGTACCAGAGAAGTTGAACATGAATATGGCAAAATTAAAAGACAATAATAAGCCTCAAAAAGTTAAACCTATGACCCAGCAATCCCACTTCTTGGTATATACCCAAGAGAATTGAAAGCAGGGACTCAAACAGATATTTGTGCACCAACGTTCATAGCAGCATTATTCACGATTGCCAGCCCAAGTGTCCATCAAAAGCTGAATGGATAAACAAAATGTGGTATGTACACACAATGGGATATTGATCAGCTGTAAAAGGGAATGAAGTTCTGGTTCATGCGACAATAGGGATGAACCTTTAGGACATGACATTGAGTGAAATAAGCCAGACACAGAAAGACTTGTTGTATGTCCTGTGCATATGAAATACCTAGAATACGCAAATTCACAGAGACAGATGCTACATTACGGGTTACCTTGGGCTGGGGCATGAGGGGAAGGGAGAGTTATTGGTACAGCATTTCTGTTTGAGGTGATAAAAAAAGTTGGGCTAATGGATGTTGGTGATGGTATCACAATATTGTGAATGTAATTAATACCACTTAATTGAACATTTGGGAAATTTTGAGTTATATAAATGTTACCACAATAAAACATTTAAAAAATAGATATAATAAAAATCCCCAATTCCCCTGCAGCCCAGAGCATGTGATAGAATTAGCCCCACTGACCCCATCCAGCAGTTCTCTGCCCACCTGGAGTGGCACACCTTTCATTACATACCCCCTGAACCACGCAATGCGGCCAGCTGGCAGTGATGGCTCTGAAGCTCCCTTGTCAGAGGGAGGAGGGGATCCCCCACCCTATTCCTGGGGAAGCCTGTTGGGTAGCTGGGTTAAGGACCGTATGAGTCTCCCTCTTTGAAAGAACAAAAAAGGCAAAATGGTTAAAATCATCAGTCCTAGCCGCATTTGGGTCTGTCATTAACATAATGTAATTAGTGCAGCAGAAATTTTTGGAAAAAACACATAAGGTTCTTTAATCTTATTTTTTTTTAATCTAGAGTGAAAATCACCTTATTTTTCTTGCATTGGTAAACCAGGAAACACTGGATTTGTTTTCTCCATCAAATCCTCATAAAATAACTTCCCTCATGAAATAACTATTATCACCATAAAATATAGCTCCAGTTCTTTACATTATTGAGGCTTAAAATGGCTTTCAGGCCTCCAAGCACTAATGTAATTAACCCCGCCAAAAACTCTGGAATGACCTGAATGGACACAAATGCAAGAGTGAAAGATGCTATTTTAATTAGCTTTTTCCTGGAGGATAATAGTGAACATAATCAGGCAGGTTGTGAACCACCAGACTCCCGGAATGACACAGAGCACTTGGCCATCCTAGAGAGCCGGGAAGAAAGACCCTCACCACTCCTGAGAGGAGGCAGGGTCCAGGGCTCAGTCACCTCCAACTGCCATCATCTCAATGCACAGAACACACACAGACCCACACAGGACACAGACACACACAGATATGGGTGCAGATACTCACAGACTACAGAGACATTCACTCAGATATGCACACAGGGCACAGACACACACTCACACAAATATGTACACAGATACAGACACACACTGACCCACACACAACACTGATCCACACAGACATAGGCACAGAAAGAGACACAGATTCATGTACAGACACACATATATACACAGACTCGTGTACAGATATGTACACAGATATTCACATATACACAGAGAGACATACACAGACCACACGGGGCATCAACCCGCATAGACAGGGACACAAAGATAGATGCCCAGAGAGACACACAGAACAGACGCTACCAGAAGAATTTAAAGAACTTGGCATGTTCCCTTGGTCTTTTTTCCTCATCACTAAATAGCAGTCCTAGAAGAGAACACTAACAGGTGCCCAGTGGCTTTGTGGCAGGGAGAGAACTGCATGAATTTAAGACTAGCTTGTGACTCCTGGGAGAACATGTTGGCTGCAGTCAAAAGCGCCGAACCTACAAAGCATGAAGGCGATGGAGGGCTGTTAACAATTCTTCCCCGAGCTGTTCACATCAAGAAGTCCAGCTAATCACCCAGAATGGTTTGCAGGGGATTTGAAACTTATTATTTAATAATGTTATTGCTGATATTCTGGAGTTCACTGATGTATCTGTGAGCCTCTTTGAATAGAGAAGAATTATCACAGAGCTTGGAACAAAATCTATTTTGCATAGATAAGCCACCAGTTTTTAGGAGCAGTAAAAAAAAAAAAAATTCATATGAATGATTTATTCAATTGCTGAATTTTTAAGGAATTGTTCTCCACAAGAAGAAGTGAAGAAATTAGCAGGTCTAATAAGATGAGAGAGAACAGAGAATAACTGCAGGAGAAGTTTTTCAGATTTGCTTTCTGTGCATCCCCGCCGCCCCTTAGCAGCTGCCATTGCCATTACTTAATGCTAATTTGTCCAAAAAACTTTCATTAAGAACATACCCTGAACAAGATTTTGTCTTGCAGAGATGCAAGACTCAGTCCTGATCTACTGGGTGGGGAGGGGTGGGGAAGAGAAGAAGAACACA
>PVKH010036066.1:0-11658 GCA_004027955.1 Chaetophractus vellerosus
AATAGAATGACGAGTAACTCCACAGAGATTTCTGAGTAGGGATTTACTCCAGATAATTTCCCAAAGAAGGAGTACTCGGCCTTCTGAGGCTGGGTCATTATTAGCACTCTGGCTCTGCGTCACGCCCAGAGCCATAGGAATTAGTTGGCAATGATCAGGCATATACTTCTTAAAGAAAACATCTGGGCATTAGTATCATGCTCAGGTATGTTTGGTATAAGTCTGAAAGCTTTTCTTTTATGGGATACATGGCCTGGTGTACAGAGCAGGGCGAACAAAGCTGAAGTCAGCTACTTACCAAAAGCAAAAAGGCAGGTGTTTAACTATATTTGTGTATTTAGATACACTCTTACTCCCCTATTTGTTCCGGAAAGGATGTAAGGCAGCTCTAGGGCTGTGAATTAATAAACGGCTGCCTTGGTCTCGTTGGAATTAGGTTTGTCTTTTATTTTTTTGTTCTAGAATTTAGAAAATAGTTTTCAAGAGTCATATTTGGCACAGCACCATGGCCATAGTCAGACAAACGGAGCCTTTTATCACTTCTCTGGAGTTAACGAACGTTCAACTGTGTGATGGGCACTTGCTAGCAGCTGGTGAGACAAAGATGAATGGGACAAGTCCTTGCCGGACAGTGGAGGCAACCACAACACAGGGGTGCAGCAGCACCCAGAGTTCTGGGGCAGAGAGCTCAGGTTATCTTTGATAATAAAACAACCCGACAAGATTCTGCTGAGGGCCAGCCCTGTACAGGCCAGTCTAATGGGTGTCCAGTAGACTGGCCTGTCCACAAATACTTCCCCGGTCCACCTGCCATTTAACAACTCTGGGCTGAGATCAGACTCCTGTTCAAACCATTGTCTTGAAATAAATGACCACAGTGATCCATTTTTAACTGTGACCTCTTAGTGTAGATTCATTTTTTGAGTTGGGGGGCTCTGGTGGAGAACAGGCCCGCATTGGATGCTGGAGTGAGAAACCTCATTAGGTAGAAGACAAGTCCCTGGGAGAACATTCCGTTTGGTGGACTTGGGAAGAATCCTAGAATTAATCTTGCTTTTTCACATTTTTGCCTAGTTCTTTCTCTTCCATAGTACTCATATACATGGCGACTAAACTCAGCACAGTGTAGAATGTTTTATTTCCTTCAAAAACTGTTCCTTTTTTTTTTTTTTATCTCATTGAGGCCTTTACATCTACAGTATGAGGTTCTTGACTGAGAGCAGTCACCTGAATGCAGCGAGTTAATCCACTGATGGTATCAGGGCCTCCTCTATTAAGAAGCCATTTGTCATCCAGTATCCTTGGCCAGGCATGTGATCTGAAACACTTATTTACTCTCACTAACCAGGAGATTAGCTCCCGTGATCACTGGCCAGACAGCCTAAAACTTGGAGCGGATAGGAAAAGGGTGGTTTTCCTGTGTTTCCCATAAAGGTAGCATCACGCAGCTTAGTGGAGGACTTCAGAAGAGATAATGGCGGGGCTGTCACCAAGGGAAGGAGAAGCAACAGTTCTTCCCAGGGGACCCAGATCTCTTCTCTATAGCTGGCTGCAGTCTCGTTTCCAGGGAGATGCTCATTTGAGTTACAACTTCGGGGATCATGCTCCTAGAGATCCTAAAAACATAAGATCTCTCCATGGCCCTCCTCCCCCACCTTCAATGCGTGTCTTTGGAAGGATTTGCCTCCTGGGGGACACTCGGTCTTGGGAAGGCCATGCTGTTCCTGAAAGAAGGTGAATCCTGAGGTCAACTGCTGATAATCTGGAGCCTGCTGAGAGCCCTGCTGTGGCTGCCTCACTTTGGGTGACAGGTATGACCACGCCTCAGCATCCAAAAGACAAGGGCATGTTAGGGATAGGTTGGAATATAGTCTCTCCATATAAAATATTCTGTCCCTGCCTGAAAAATTCATTGGAGGAAGGAATGATGGGGAAGGGATACTAGTAGTACTTGTGGCCTAAGGGTCCGTCTCATCTCCTGTCTAGTGTAACATGGAAATATTGTGAGTCTAGTATATTACAGATTACTATCAGCCATGATTTTCCCTGCATTAAAGATGTTGGTTAAGTTTGCACTTTACTCCAGAGTTCCTGACAGAAAACTCAGAACCCAGTAAAAATAAAAAATTCAAAGTGAATTATATTGTATGTCCAACCTAGGCCTGTGAGTAGATTTTAGGGGGCACTTCAAATTGTGGGTAAAATATAATTCATATATTCGAGTTTTCCTTTTTTAAGAGGGAGAAGTTCCACAGTGGTCATCAGATTCATGAAGTTATTGGTGAGCCCTAAAAGTAGAGCTACCTATTATTAGGTGTCATTTTGTAGAAGAGTTTAATTCTGCTTCAGGGAATGAAGATGAATGAAGATACAAATCCTAATCTAAATCTAGTCTTAACCAGCTCTTTAGTGAAATTCACATGAAAGTGAATTGGACGGAACCAGAGGCAAGAGTGTTATTTTCTACATACAAAGATTAAGACAAATTATGTTTTATAATTATTACAAAAAGCATGTGTTTCTTCTAAAAGTTAAACACTTACTTCAAAGAATCAGAACTTTTTAAATGTAGAAGTTTTCACAATGATGAAAATCTGCCTAAGATTTTGGTATCAGACCAAAGTTAACCTTTTCCTCTCCCCAGAAATATGCATTTAAACTAAAGAGAATCAGAATTCTAGTCACCAGCTTTTATTTTTTGCACTTGAAGAACTGAAAGCTTTCTCTGTTTGTTATTTTCTGAGGGAGGGGGTTTCCTGTGTGCCTTTCTGAACCTCTGGGGATCCCCTCATCTTCTCAGTCCTAGGTGCCTTTTTCTTTACAGCCAGCATCCTCTGAACCAATGAGGGTGTCTGTGGCCACCGCTGGCCACCCGTTGGCAGAGTGAGCTGCATTTTTTCTCGCCTGAATTCGCTCCTATTTCCTGGCATAAGGCTTGAAGTGTCCCCCATAAGCTGACTGCAGAGCCTACCTGCTGAGGCAGCAGGGGCTCACCTTGTCTGGTTCGAAACAACAAAAGGCAGGGCTCTCAGCTGCACATAGCATGCTGGCAATATATGAAAATTCTACCTTTAGAAATGTATCACTTTGAGATATTCACTCTTCTAATGCTTGTGCCCATTAAAATGTCATCTTACCCCTGGGAATCCTATCGTTATTGATGTGCTATTTTGGCCAGGGGAATTCGGGCAGTGATTTACATGAGAATCAATGGCCGAGGGCCATGAGTTGGTAGGTGCAGGGGAATGGAGGAGGGACTGTTGGAGAGGGTCCAGCCTTGAGGTGGACACGTTCTCCTTGAGTTTTCCCCCACATGGGGCTTGGCCGCCACTCTCCCAGCGGGGAGAGCTGTGTGTTCCTGCGGCAGTGCCAGGGTGCCCACTGAGGGCGGCCACTGGGGAGGCCCACTTGTCAATCTGGGTCCCACTCATGTTTGTAATAAAGGAAGCCTGAAACGTGTGTCAGTTTTTCAAACCACTGTGGGATACTTTATGCCTGAGATCTTGACTCTTAAGAATCAAAATCGTGTTTTAAATGAATTATTAGTCTAGAGCACTTTATTGTGGCTCAGTAAAGAAGTCTGTGTCTCCATTACACAGACTAATGACACCTCCAGACATAGTTACAGTAATTTTCTCAGTTGATATAGTTTAATTAATGATATAAGGGCATAATTACAGGTTTTGTGATCTTTCACATATTTGCAGGAACTGCTGTAACTAGCTTAATTAGAGTAATTATGTGAATAGCTGATAATACACAACAAATTACAGGAAAAGAATCTCTACTCAAGTATGTTCAGTTTCTAAGCAAGCTCAGGAAAAGAGAACTTTTACATCTGGGGATTAAATTGAAGACTTCATGGCCTCTAAACTTTGTTGTCCCTAGACCAGGCAGTAGGTAACTGTTGGAGGTTTAACAGTTAGCTCTTCCTTTTGTAGATCTGTCACAGACCTCATGTCCGTTGTTGTTCTATGAAATTGCTCATTCTGCTTTGCCACTGGCTCGAGTTTCGTGATGAGTTTTCTGTCATGTTGGGTAGCCATGAAGCCCTCACTGAGAACTGGAGAGGGTGCTTAGGGAAAAGGCTGACAAATCTCACCCCTCTTTCTCATTTCCTTTCTTGTCCTTTCTTTAACTGATAGCTTCTGTTTCCTTCGCACACATGCACAGGACGTTTCTTTGGACCAGCCTCCAAAGGCTCTTTCTGTAGCTAGACCTGTGTTTGTAGAGCCTGGACTTGATGCTCTCCTGTGGATGTCAACTCTGGCTGCTCACCCTTTAGTTCCTTCTGCTGCTGCCTTTCCCTTTGAAGTGACCTCCTTCTAGAACAGGGGTTCTTAACCTTTTTTGTTCCATGGACTCTTTTGCCAGTCAGGTGAAAACCACGGTTCCCTTACTAAGTGCACACTACACTGTGTGTTATTTAATAAATATATCACACCTGCACCCACACATCTCCACAAGAATAATGTTATTTTGAATTTCAGTTCAAGCTCACAGACCCCTGGTTAAGAGCCCCTGCTCTAGAAGGAAGCAAGAAGCCTTCTTTTCAAGGGAAATGGTGCCCCTCCTTAGTCAGTGGTGTGTCTCCCCTGATTGCCAATCAGGTATTTCCTCCCCTTTTTTCTATTTTTATAGACTGTTGGGTCCATGTCATCGTGCTTCATGTTTAAGAAGACCTACGGAAAGTCCACTGAACCAAAGAGAAATCACAACCTTGGGTGCGGAATATAGGGTCAAATTTTAATGACACGTTGCTTAGAGGCCTGCCACTTGGCCTAGCTCAGAGGCCTGCCACTTGGCCTAGCTCTGCAGCCTTTCACCTGCGCTCACTTGTGCTATCTTAGTTCCCACCCTCCCCAGCACGAGGCAGCTCCTTCAGCCAGGCCCTTCTCAACTCTCCCATGAGCACATTCCTGCACCTGTGTGTACCTTTCCTTTTCCTGGACTCCCTTTCTACTTGCTCTCACCCATTTTTGAATGCTGCTCAAGTTTACCTCCTCCAGGAAGCCTCTCGTTACTTGTATGATGGATTTTTCCCTTCTTGAACATAGTCTTCACCGTGTAAACCAATTCTCCACTGTCATGGACTGTGCATCCACCTCTTCTCTCCAAGTGGATGGAAGGCTTCTGATGGGCAGGAGGACTGTGGCCGATGCATCCATACCCTCACCTGTGCCAGTCCTGGTGTTGGCTACATTTCGGGCACTCACGGATTCAAGTGTATTTAACCGGGGTCTCTGCACATGGCTGCGCAGGTCGACTTTGTGATGCGTTTTCCCATTGCAAGCTGCCAGCCTTTCTTCTGCAGTGCCTCTTGCTGCAGTCCCTGATGTCTCTGGCCTCACCCTAACTAGTTAGCCTCACATTGCTGAAATCTGGAATTTGTCAATTCACCTCTACAATAAGACCCAGCAGCCCCCTTCAAGGAATTCTCAGTCTAATCAGGGACGCAGGCATAAGAAGAGTCATCGCTAGATCTTTTGATATACATAATGATAAAAGTATGCATGAATGACCCCTGTGGTATAGGGGAGGAAGTAACATTTAAGTTGTAGAATTCACAGGACGCACCGGATGTTGGGTTGAGGAGGGGAGAGGGAAAAGAATCCAGGGTCAGTCCCAGGTTTCTGGCTCTGGAGTCTTCATAAATGATGCTGCATCCTTGGGGAGGAAGGTCTGGAAGGAAAGCAGGGTTTGGAGAGAAAATAATGGTATGGGACATGCTTTGAGCTCCCTGTGGAGATGCCCAGTCAAGAATTTTCTTCAAGGGCTTAGTACCAAGAAACGGAAAAATGATGACCATCGGCAGTGCTTGGTGGTGGTAGTGTTGGATGTTAGGAGATGAGGGAGAGGCTTGCCGCATGAGAGGGGGCAGGGCCCAAGGACAGAGTTCCCAGGGCAGGGGAGGAGAGGCGGCGAAAGCCCAGGAGGGGCGGCGGCCTGGCCTTGAATTAGGGGATAACCGAGGGCAGCCCACTGGAAGCTTGGCTCTAAGAAACCGAAAGGAATGACTGTTGACAGGCACAGCTGAATGTCAGTCTTCTCAATAGAAAAACTAAGTTAGGATGAAGTCAATAAGCAGGCGTCCCTGAAATGATTTCTGAGAGTGGGCTGAGGTGTAAGAACTGACAGTAAGGTGAGGTCATCGGGGCTCACTGGGGGGGCCCCGAGGAGGCAGAATTGCTCATCTGCCTTCACAGTCCCCTGCCCCCAGCCAGTTTCCTGTCCCAGCAGGCTGTGCTTGGCACCCTGGATCCCAAAGCCCAAAGCCCCTCGTCACTGCACATCTCTTCCATTTCTGTGCTCTTCTCCTGGGCCATCATCTGCTACACTTGTTCAAAGTCTGTGTCAGCTGTTTATCCCATGGTCACTGTAGAGTTCCTTATGAATGGCTTTAAATACCTTCTATACACTTATGACTCCGAAATGTTATTTCCGGTCTACATCTGTTCCCTGAGCTCTGGACTTAGGGAGCCCACTTCCCTCCTGCCCTCCCGACCCCCCCTGTCCAAACCGGCTTCCTTTCTGCTCTTTCCTTTCTCAATAAATGGCAACTCCATCCTTCCAGTTGTAAAACTTGGGTGTTATCCTCAATTTCTGTCTTCATGATCCATTAAGAAACCATGCTGACTCGATCTTCAAACTATCTCCAGAATCTGACCACATCTCACTAGCTCCTCTCTTTCCACCCTGGTATGAACCACCGCCTCTCACTAGAATCTTGTCTAACCCTCCGAACTGGCCGCCTTCAGGGCCTTTGCACCTGCTTTGGCTCCAGCCCGCCCGCTCTTCCCTCCCTTCACGTGACTTGCTCCTTCAGTTCCTTTATCTAAATTTCCCTTCTCGCTGGGACCTTCTTGTGCATGCAAATATTTCAGCTGCTCACCCCCACACTCCCCAGGCCCCTTCGTTGCTGAATTTTCCCTCTTTAGAACCTCTGAGCTCATATATATTCGTACTATTTATGCTCCATTTTGTCTCCTCCGCCACTAAAACATCAGCTCCAAGAGGACAGGGGGTCTTTGTTTCTCCACAGCTGTATCCCCTGTGCCTAGAAAAGTGCCTGGCACAGTGGCTCTAGGATGAATGAATGAGGAAATCAGAAGGACACAGTTGCTTCTGCACATCTTCTTTCCATGTCATTTAAACACTTTCTCCCCAGGCCTTGCTGCATTGAGGGGAGGCTTCATGAGCTCTGTCCAGTACCAAACCCCTCGCATCTCTTTTTCCTGTCCTCCATCATATGTTTATTTAGCTCTGATATCCCATCACCACCATCCCTATCATTGTCACTGTCATTTATTGAGCCTGTTTTTATGTTCCAGGGATTAGATCAAGAGCTTGACATACATTATCCCTTTTAATCTTCCCAGCAGCACTTGAGGTGAGAGATCATCCTCCTTGTTGTGGAGGGAACTGAGGGGTTAAAAATGTGCCCAAGGACACACAGCCAGGAAGTGGCAAAGTCACGAGGCCTCAGGCTGCTTCCATCCCTATGGCTTCTAGTTCTGTATTTGACATCTATCCACGGGCATAAACGGGACCATTTGCAAATGGTTTGGACCACATGTTACGAAGCAATGTGATGGGCCCAAGTAGGGAACAAAGTGACAAAAACAAAACAAAACAAACATAGGCTCAGCTAAGTAAGTAAATTATGGTGGGCACTGCTATGCATGGAAGGTGATCCATTTCCATGGAAATTGATAGACCAGATCTCATGCTGACGGATTTATTAACAAAGACAATGACAATCCTAGCTGAACTTTGCATTCTTCTTAGAAGCGAAGGTCAATTCCTGCAATGGCAAAGAACAAAAATAGCAGAAAATAAGACCACAGTTAGGATCATTTTGCCTTAACTACCTTGGTGAAATTTTAGCCATTTCCCAAAGCAAACAGTTTAGCTCCCTAGACCAAGAAAATGGATTCAAGAAACCAGGTTTTATGTATTTATAGGTTGTGAAGCCTATACATTTTGCTGTTCATTCAAGTAAAATATGACATTTAATTTTAAAAACTGGTGACAGGAAGGGATTTGGCCACAATAATAGATATTTTAGAATGATAGCATGGAGATATAACTTTCTGCCTCCCAGCAGAAGACATTTCAGCTCTTCCTCTGAACTTTTCTACCTCTTATGTGCTTATACAGCAGGGCTTTGGGGGGCATTAGATTGAGAATTAATGTTCTGATTCCTGGGACCTTCTAACGGCATAAACTGAAGTCAGAGCTATTGAACACAGTGCTTAAAGAGGCTGTTATTTCATCATGAGTTTTGTAACTTCATAGAAGATACTTGAGGAAATTAGTGTCTTATACTTAGATATGTATGTTTTGTTTCTTCAACAGGATTTTGTAAGAGGGAGACAACTTTTTTTTTTTTTTAAATGAAGAGCACACCACTAACTTGATGTTATACCAGAAAATTATGAGGTTCCTTGAAGTCATGCAAAACAACTCTCCCACATAAATTTGTCACTCTACACACACTTCCTTTCTTTCAATTAAAAAATTGGCAACTTGTCTTTCTAGGTCAATAACTACATGCTTCTTTCTTTTTCCTTTTAAGCAGCTAATGGAAAAGGAGGAGGAGTAGATTAATATAGTACGTAGTATAAAGAACAAATGTAAACACATGGAAACAGGCATTTGTCAGAGTACTTCTGTTAGAAGATAGAGGAGGCGCTCTGAGAGCTATGCAAGGAACAAGGAAGCACGTGCACCTCTTAGAGGAGTGAAGAAGAGTCCAATAGACAAAAGCCTATTGCTGATTACTGCTGTGGGCATTATTCTTGTTGTTATAATGTGTGCAAAATAATTTTACTCTCCATATGCCTCATTCAGTCCATAACTATTCACCTGTTTTCCCACATTTTATTTATTAATTATTAAAATTAATTTAAGATATAAACCTAAGAGATTTAAAGATCGTGTAATGGTAATCATTGTGTTGGAAAAATGCAGCAGACCTCTGGTCTACCTACCAGTCAAATCTTTTAGATGTTAATGAATTTTGCATTTTCCTTCCCACCCACTTCATTCTTTAGTGAAAGGTTCAGAAAAATGAGTTATTTTCTCCTCGTGTGTTTTTTTTTTCCATTCACAACACATTTGGCAGTTTGAACTTCTTACCTCTGCAATGTAAGGAATAGGTTTATAAAAAACTCCTGAAATTGTTCTTCCTTGATTGTAAGAAAAATATGACTACATTTGAAAATGTCTTCAGCTAGACTATAAATAAAAATACTTGTGTCTGTGTGTCCCCTCAATTTTTCTCAAGTGTATTTATTATTATTATTTACCTAACTGTATTCACAAGGTATGTACAATTAAGTGTCCTGCTTTCTGAATTTGTTCTTAAGCAAAGATCTTGCTTGTTTTCTTAACTTTCTTGCTACCCTACTTTTTTGCCCCACTTTCAACCACTGTTAAAACAACCTACGCCTGACTCAGATAAAAGGAGTCACTCCCCCTTCATGGGAATTTGTTCACTCTATTCTTTATAATCTTATGATGCTCTTAGATATTTATTCATTCATCAGCACCTCTGTCCTAATACTGGCAATAAAGAGACAAACAGAGCCAGATTCTTGAACTTGAAGAGACAGTCAGGGAGTTGATGCTCATAATGAACTCTAATATTGGGGTCAGTCCTATCATAACGGTGTGTACAAGATACTAAGGGATCATAGATGAGAGAGACTAATGAAGAGCATCAAAGAGGAGGAGATATTGAGACTGGCAGAAGTCTACCAGAGAGAAACTCAGAAGAACATTCCCCCAAAGAGGAACTAGTTTAGGGCATACTAGAGAAGTGTCAAAGTGTGTGGCCCTACAGGGACCAGAAAGATAAGGCACATGAATGACCAGGCTGGGTCTGATGACAAGGAAAGGGGTGGGGTTTGTGGAACACTGTTGAGCACATGGCACAGCTAAAGCAGAAAGCCACTACTTAGCTTCAAATGGTTGCTGCAAGGGCCCAATGTTAATGGATCTTCCATTTTTTCACAAGAAGACAGAAATGCTGAGAAATGTCCAAAAATAGTTTTAATTATAGTAAGGCCCAAACAAATCATGTCTATGGGGTGGATGGGCCCACAGACCTCTGGCTTGCGATCTGGGCAAATAACACTTCCCGAAAATGGTGAGTTTTGGGTAGCAAGAGCAGTGGATATGTTCTGGGGGTTGGTGGAATGGAAAGACAGGTTGGAGAGAGTTCCTGGTCCTTATCTTGGCAGTTTGGACTTCATTCCAGAGGTAACAGAAAGCAATAAAAATTGTAAGTAGGAAAATGTTGCAGTGATTGATTTATTAAAACTTTCTGAAAATGCTTATGGGAATTTAAGTTTTTTATGTAAATAAAATTCCTGAAGGTAGATCTTCATGATCTCTTCACTGAGCCAATGTGAAAGGGTAGATCCTGTTTGTAGTTACAATTGGGATTAAGGAATTTGAACCTAGGGCAACTCTATTAGCACCCCCACCACATGTCTTTGCAGATACAATTGTGTAAACTGGGCACTCAGCTGGAATTGTCTGCTGTAGAAAGGGCTTGTAGCAGGACGCCATTCTGAGCATCAAATAAGATCTGCCTCCCTGAAAATAACAGGATGGATACAGGTGGAATAAACACATCCAAATGCCCCTTTACACCTTCACCTATTTGAACACAGAGCTGGGCCAAGATTGCGGTGACCTCACTGCCAGAGGGCCGTGGTTAAGCTGTAACCCGCTGTTTGCTTGCCCTCCTGGCCATGGTGCTGGCTGGGCTTTGGCCACAGTGGTCCATCTTAGGCCACCCCACCAAGGGCTAGTGATGAGTGAGCTTGAAGGAAAACATCGCTTCCGAGCTTCAGGGCAGGGTCAGTGCTGAGAATACAGCTTGAGGCCTAAATTAAGCCTCAACACTCTCTTAGATATGCTGGAATGGACTCGGATGCCCTTCAGTTGTATCCTGCAGGACTCTGTCTTTGTAGTGGGGCTTAATGTTCCCAGCATCCCTTCGAGGGTTGGGTCTTAAACACCGTGGGAGAGATGTATTCTCTTCCCCCCACCCCCACCCCCACTGCAGCTTTGCAGGTGGGTGGGTGGGTAGGGGGTCTCTGGCTTTACACACGTCCAGAGTGCATTTGGGGTCAAAAGTTAAAAGTAATGACTAAAGCTGGGTTCTGAGTTTTGAGTCATGACAGTCCCTGGAACTAGGACACAGCCAGCCCTTAAGTGAAAATGCAACCTCAAACTTCTACCAGCCCAGAGGTAGTAAAGCAGGAAAAGTCATTTAAGTGTAGAACTCCAGATTGGGATCGATGAGACCGGCTTCTCTTGAAGATCTTTGCCAAATCACTTCACCTCTGTCTTTCCATTTGTCCAGTAGTAAAATAGAAATAATAATCTGTGCTTTCCTTCTTCATGGAAATGAGTATCACTTGAACATGTGTTGAGATCTTCAGGAGGAGAGTTCTTTATAGAGCATATTACTATTTTTATTTGTTGAAAATCACACTTATATAAAAGAAAAGACAATCCTCTTAAGCTCTATTTCAGTTTTGACAAGCATTTCCTGTTAGAAGACTAACCATATAGTAGCTAGACTTTAACTAGAAAACTTTTCCTTCCAGTCACTTCTAATGAGCAGTGTATCTGAAGTAT
>PVKH010036067.1:0-11643 GCA_004027955.1 Chaetophractus vellerosus
CTTAGTGAAAATTCAAATGTGGAGATATTTATGATGTGGATATTAAGGTAGGATTATCACATTTGATTAAATCATTAAGCTCTGAATTTCTTACGATTAATATCTATTTTATCTAGTGATTACTGCATTATATTTTCACCTTGAAAAGAGAAGGGAAGACCAAATGTGTTTCTGAAACAAATTCTCTTTAAATTGTAAGACATAAATCATTTTTAAAAAGTAGAACTTGCAACGTGGAGGCTCAGATGAATTTTTGATGTGAAATATGGATAGATCCAACCATACTTAAATTTCTCTACTAAATGTAGTATCACATTTTTAACAGCCTGCTTGTTATCTCCTTTTGAGTATCTCTGGTTTAGCACCTCAAGACTCAGTGATTTCAAAATTCTATGTGAACCTGCACATAAAATATGCTCACAACACTTATTAAATGAATTAATAACTGAATGCATTATCCACAAATGTGCTCCTGAGTTTCTTATTATAAAATTGCTCCTGAGTCACAAAATCTTACTCACCTCCTCTTTTTCCTTCCATTGTTAATGAGTTTCATAGGTCTGTCAGCATTATTTCTGTTGTATCTCTCAGCTCCATTTCCTCCATTCAACAGATAGTGTGTACTCTTTGCCACAAACAAGAACAAATATGCTTTTTGCCAACACAGAGCATGGCTTTATGTCAGGAAAATCTCCACTCTTGTATCATTTCTCTTGGCACTACTCTAGATCAGCATTTTCTCTTATCTGGACTATTGCAATGGTTTCTTAACTCATCTTGATATCCATTGTCTCTCTACCCCATCCTATCCAATTAATCCTAAAAGTTTAACAGTTATTTCATTACCTTCTTGTGCAATACATTAAACAGTTCCTTATTGTCACGAACTAATTTCCAAATCCCTTAGTTTTTTTTGTACCAAAGCCTGGCCCAAACAGCTATGCTAGCTGCTATTCTTCCCAGCAGCTAGCATAGCATCTTGCACACAGCTAGCTAATGGAATGAAGGAATGCCTGGCTAATTAATTGGTAATGTTGCTTATATTGTATAGGGAGGCCCATAATTTAATCTAACGTAATATAACTACATCTCAACTATGAAATTTGATTGGTTCATTTTAATTTGCATAAATGACATCAAATTTATTTTATAAATTTATTTTTAAACAAAGCAGAGATTCTTAGAAAATAAATTGTGAGAAAGTCATTTAGTTTCTTTTGTACTAAGACAATGTGCTAGTATCTTTCAGGTATATTAAAAATCAGCTACTGGGGATCATATGTAGCACAAACTGCTGAGCACCTCCTTTCCACTTGGGAGGTCCCGGGTTCAGTCCCCAGTGCCTCCTAAAAACAAACAAAAAACCCAAAACAACAAGTGAACAAATGAAAAACTAACTCAGTAGAGCTGATGTGGCTCAGTGGTTGAGTGCCAGCTTCCCACATAAGACGTCCTGGGTTCAATCTCCAGCCTGGTACCTCAAAAAAGAAAAACAAAACAAAAACAAGAACAACTAAGCCAGAAAAATGTCTGAATTTAATGTCAAATTGGACTGCCTTAGATGAAATATCACTATTTATATACACATCTCCAAACTTATGGGGCTAATAATTTTTTAGGCTGAAAGTACCTGCTGGTAGTTTGATTCAAAAACCTCTCTCAAGTATGCCCTTCCCACTTTTCCAACTTCACTTAATTTGACAACCTTAAGCTGTTAGATACTATAAATGTTTTGATATAAAGCATCTAAAGGGTTCATATTGAAGGAGATTAATCTCCAGGCTTGCCCAGAATTCATATGATTTTGAAAGAATGGGAATAGTATTATGTCTGGCTGTGGAAAGAAGATCTGGAACAAGAAAAGTGCTGCAAAGGAAAAATGAACTGTTGGCAGGTCTATTCCTGGGAGTAGGCGCCGTGCATGCCATGGGACAGATCTATAATTGTAACTGCTTCCCCATAAAACTAGATCAATTCCATCATTTGGTGGACTGTTCCCTGTGGAAACACACATATGATTTTTGTAACAGATGTTGGCAGCATATTATTTGTTTTGTCTTTTTAAATTCTTTGACCTAACATAACTGTTCTGTAAAGTGAAGGACACCACATTGCTTGATGAGATATATTTCTTAAGTTTAATAACTGTTCATTTTGTACAGTGATCCCTTGTTTCTCCTAGAAACAATGCTAAAACTAATGTTTATGTCATTGTCAGAATGCTTTCCTGCCCCTTGAGACTGAATAACTCATTTCTGTGAATTTGCTTTTACAGAATGAGAGAGAGTAGGAATTCAGGGTTTTTCCCCAAGCAGACGTCTGCCCAGATGCACAGTACATGATGCCAAAGCCACATGGTCATCCCACGGGTAAGCACATTTGTATCAGAACAATCATGCTGCTTTAATTCTTTATTAATTTATGCAGTGCCATGTTCCTTTATCAAGGCAACCAAAAGGGAACATTAAAAATGGAAGGAAGTGGATTGAAATTGCAAAAAAGCAGGCCTTTCACTTATTTCCAAAACATTACACTAAGTTGGCTAAATGAATGGTTATTTAAAGAAGAGCTATTCATCAGGGGAACTGACTAAAAGAAGGCTTTTCACTTAGGGAATCCTGGAAAATATGATAATCTTTGGAGCCTGTGTCTGAGTTTCTGTAGGGTATGGGGTTGTTCTTGAGCTCTATGGCCTACTTTGGGATTCCCAGGAACCCACTCCAATAGGGATGCTTCAGTTATTCTAATGGTCATGACAGGAGGTGAGACTCCAGAATGCTTCCAGGTGGTCTCCCTCACTGTTTCAATTGCTCTCTGAGTGGGATTGGGAAGGTTTTCATGGAACATCCCAATAATGTTCTAATAGCTCTGCTTATGATTAAAGATGTAGATAGATAACAGAAAGTAAACGCAAATGACCTAGGATTGGAAGAAAAATCCATATAGGATCATTGATAAAATATAAAATATTTTTCAATTCTTGTTGGTTAAGGAAATTTTTAAAGAACAAAATTGGTAAATAATTCTATTTGCAATGCTTCCTTTGATTGTTTTATAATGGCTACCTGGAGTGCTATCCTAAAAAGGGTGTAAGGAGTGCAGTGATCAATTAGTCACTTCTGCTGTAGTCAAGGGACAAAGGAATAGGAATGTTTCACATTTACTGACTTGGTATGGGTCTTTTATTTTTTATTTCTTTTTAATTTTTAATTTTTTAAAGGTTTATTTACTTTATTTTTTCTTTATTTATCCTCCCCTGCCCCCCAGATGGTTCATTCATCTTTCTGCTCATTGTTTTGCTCACAACCTCCTCCAAGAGGCACAGGAACTGAACCTGGTACGTCCCATGTGAGAGGGGAGTGCCCAAGGGACTCAGCCATACCTGCTCCCTGTGGACTGAGTCTGCTGGCTGGTGGCCTCTGCATATTGCTCTGGGTTAGAGTTTAGCTCATTGCATGGCAGCGGAGTCTAACTCATTGTGACAGGAGTTGGCTTTCTAGCTCTTTGTGGTAGGGCAGAGGGTG
The DNA here is from genome assembly GCA_004027955.1 of Chaetophractus vellerosus. Taxonomy (NCBI): domain Eukaryota; kingdom Metazoa; phylum Chordata; class Mammalia; order Cingulata; family Chlamyphoridae; genus Chaetophractus; species Chaetophractus vellerosus. Next base: position 3,525 of record PVKH010036067.1, read on the forward strand.
GCATCTGCTCGTCTTCTTTAGAAGGCACCAGGACCCAAGCCTGGGACCTCCCATGTGGTAGGCGGGCACCCAAATGGTTGAGCCACATCCACTTCCCGGTATAGGTCTTTTAAATGTCCTGTCATTCTTTAGAACACAGACAGACATAAGATTTACAATGTCTTCGTTCTTCAATTTTATGTAATGCCCAAAGTGAAGCTCAGTAAAGCCACCTATAACTCTTATTCAGCCCAATGGATGACACCCAGAATAAATCACTAAGTTAGCAACTGGGATAAAATAATGGAACTTCTACTTTCTTTATCATTTATACAGCCATATTGGGGAACCTATGAAGAGTTCAGATGTATGAATATTTTTCAAAGTAACGATCTATTCCAAGGCAGTATTTAACATTCTGCCTACGACATAGAAAGTAGTTAATACATTAGGTAATTTCTAATTTTAAACTCCTAACATTTATAATCATGAATAAATTATATAGAACATGCAGAATATATTTCTCCTTTCACGCCAGTCTCAAACTAAAATTTATGATAAATACATGGCTCCATCAAGGTGAAGCCATCAAAAGAGACAGTTTAAATGGTAGTAAGAAGTTAGGAAGGAGGGGAAAGAATCACTGCATGGATGAGCAACAAGCGTATATGATAATTACACTCAGTAATTTTAAATGTTGTCAAATTGGATTTCTTATAGTTCAGAGAAAAATGTTGAAATATGAGTTTATGCTGGTGTTTCATTATCAGGTCCAGATATTCTATTAAACAAAATTTCTCTCTTATAGACAATTTTTCAGAGAAAAATATTTATAGTGGAAGTGTATTTATTTTTTCTTGCTCATCCTCATTTCTCTTTATGCTAACTGTACCCTGACTTTCCAAAGGTGAATGACTCTACTCATAACTTCAGTCCTTGTGGTCCAGGGTTGGGTACATCACAAGGTCTAAATAGTCAGAATCACAGTGATTGTATCAGATATAGTGTATGACTTAATTTGAACCTATAAAAAGCAGCTATGGGGCTTTTGCTATAACAATTGGGGAAGGGGAAATATCAGTACACAATGGTTCCTAAGTCTTATTTGATTATGGCAATCCTATGGGGAGAATTTGTCTGGTAAATAAGGATACTCAGAATAAATAGAAATTGAGAGATGGAGACATATCCTAATGACACTGTTTGAATAAATGGATCCAGGCAAGCCCTTGAGTCAGTTTTATCTTGTACTTTTCATTTGTGTCAATAAATTCCTTTTAACTTAAGCCTGCTTGAGGTGGCTTCCTGTCACTTAACAATCAAAACAGACCTGATTAATAAAGTGCCTGCAGCTCTATAATTCTATGAAAGGTTATTAAAGAACTCACTTTAAACTTTTATTAATAATGCAAACTTGTGGAGATCCTAGGTGTCTGGGTATTCTTAGTGTCATACTCATATTTCTGGAGAAAGTAAAATTTTTCTGTACACACATGACATATTTGTATATGTAAAATTAGGACTTCTATTCAGTTTATTTACATTGATTTTATAAATAAAGGTTTGTGGTATTTAAAATGACTTGTAGTTGTGGCTAGAATGACCATTTGACTGTAGCAGAAAAGACCATTGTGACAGAGGTTGGGCTTTGGCACTATTATGACAGTTTTGTGACTAGAGACTCTTTGGTGCCTAAAATATGCCCTCCTGATAACCACCCTCCCCTCAAGTTTTTAAAAAGTGGGAGCTATGCATAAGAAACATCAAAACTGGCAATCAAAAGGCAATTTTATTACTGTCTACCTCAAGAAATTCTAATGACCTCCAATGCAATGCTCTCTGGTAAACTGAGTTGAAGCACATGGCTAGAGGCATATCCTATATAAGTCTAAATTTGCTACACTAAGGCATATCTGTGAAGAAAAATTTAAAAAGGTTGTATATTCAGGAATGGCCCTAAACTAACTCACTATATGTTGGAGATATAGAGGAGGTGAGAGAGAAAATTGAAGTTTGGGACAGTAACAACAGTGAAGAAGTTGTCAAACCCAGAGTGCTGATTTTTAAAGCCCAATAACCTCAATCATTAGCAAACCATGGCTCGATAAATGTACAGGGCTTTGACACATTTCATTAGTGACTCCATCACCCTTGGAGAGGGATGTTACTAGCAGGGAAATGGGCCCAAGTGGGTCTGGTGTAAGAAGAGGGGAGAGAAATTTCCTTTGCCAATAAAGTGAAGATACCCAAATACTTTGTACACTGAATAAAGGAAGTAAATTATTTGAAGAATCAGTTATTCATGGCTCTTTACTCAAGTTTGGCTTCTGACCTTTGCTACCCAAGAATAATCATTTCTTGATAGCCACTCATTGTGCTGGGCACCCTGTGCTATTGTTTCTACTTTCTCTGCTTGTGGCTATACCATAGTATTAATTCAACAGCTATTTGAAAGTCATTTTACCATTTAATTGTCAAGTGAAGTCAATACAACAGAGTTGTCACCAACTCAATAGAGTTGTCTTAAAAGAAGCTCTGGTATTCCACCTCTTTTTCATGGTTGTTGGTGATCTTAGTCTACCAAATCACCATCAGTAGAGTTTTTGATTGGTAGTGAAAATGAGACAATCTAAGAAATTTATGTGATTTCAGTAGCTATGGACCTTATATTTTGTTTGTGAAACTTCCATGGAAACCTATGAGTCCCCATTCCACAGCCCCATGCCTCACTGCACACACTCTTTTGGGAGAAATGGGCATTTTGACAGTCACAGAAAAGCTTCTTAAGAATTTCCATCTTAGTTCAACTATACTGGATAGCTCATGAGGAAAACAAAATCTGGTTTGTGTGAGATTTATAAATAACATTGTGTGATATGGCTAGTCACACTTCTGTTAAATGGAGGGCTTTTCCTGAGCCTTGTGACCATAGTTCAAGGTAATTGTCTATAAAACTTTTGTATTATTAGATGACATAGACTGTGGTTGAAATTATTGATTTCAATGATAACAGACTATTAATTGAGTACTTTTGTGCAGCAACAGTACATTTGTTATTTTAATTTTTCCCCTTGATAACTGGCTTTTTATACATTATTTCACTACCATTTTAATGGTCATGACACTTAGAGATTATAACATGTATCCTTGCCTTAATACCATATTTAATACCAATGATTAACTTTACTCCTTCCCTGATAATACTGGAATCTTGTAACACTACATTTACCTCCTCTCTACTTTTGTGTCATTGTTGCTGTGAATGTACTTTCTATCCAAGATGACCTAACTCTTATTGTTGTCTAGTTAATATTCATTCTTTTACACCAACTATTTACCCATTCATTTACATATTTCTCTTCATTTCCTTCAGCATTTTGAAGATAGTTTTCCCTCTGTCTGCGTCAAGATATCCCTTTAGAATTTCTTTTAGTGCAGATCTGATGGGTATAAATTCTTTCAGTTTTAATTTATCTGAATAATGACTTTATTTCATATTCATTTTTGAATGATATTTACATATAGAATTAGAGATTGGCAGCTATTTTCTTTTAGCACTTTAAAGAAGTTTTTTTTTTCATTTTTGTTAACGTCCATCATTTCTATTGAGACATTATCTTTCAGCCCTATTTTTGTTCCTTTGAATTTACACCTATCACTTGCTTAATGATGTTAATTATTCTTGAAACTATTGCTATTAGGTGAAAAGCATTAAATGAAAAAAATCTTTCTATTAATTTTATTTGGAAACATTGTGATTTGATACACTCCAACCTATGGTACTCAAACAATTTTAATTGAACAAAGAAAACAGATTTATAAAGTAATAAACCAAAAATTGAAAGTAAATAAATGCTGCAAGTAAGTATAATAAATGGTGTTTTATTGTACTTACCAAAGGAGGAAGAGAACACTTTATAGGTAGTAGTTAGTGAAGGAGTATATGGGAGTCTTCCTTGGAAGGTACATTCTTACTGCACCATTTTCATCACCAAAATTTCAACCTTTTTGAAGCTCTTGCTTGGCTAACCTTCAAACTGCTATTTATAAGAAATTTGTAGCTGCAAAAATACCTTTAAGGGAAAATGAAGGCTAAACATGAATAAGCTTCAAAACACATGAAAAAGCCCATACATAGAACAGACTAAAGAAATGTAGGCGATACTACTTTTGAGGAATTGTTGAAGATGCTACTTCTTCATCCATTTCTCTTGATATACACATATAAAACAAAGTATTTTGGGATCAGCTAAACATGATTTGCAATTCCTATTTGTTCCATATGATTTTCTCTGACTAGACTATGTTGTCTTGGGTAAATTGATGATTGTGTCTTTGGTCTTTGCCTGAAATCATGCTAAACTTATAATATGATTGTTCAATGTATTTTTGAGGGAAATATTATTATACCACAAAAAAATCCTGAAAAGTGATGTAAGTTTTCTAGAGCATTTTGTTGAAAATTATTTGCTGAAAAGTTGTTATATGTAATATGATATAAAAATCTTAAAATCAGGGAGCAGATGTAGCTCAAGCAATTAAGCGCCTGCCTCCCACATGGGAGGTCCCGGATTCAGTTCCCTGTGCCTCCTAAATAAAAAATAAACAGACAATGAGCAGAAAACAAATAAAAAACAAGAAGCAGACAATGAGCGCAAACAATGAGCAAAACAGAGTGTGGAACATGACTCCCAGGGATGAGCCTCCCTGGCACTGAGGGATTGCTACCAAGTGCCAATTGGCAATTAGACTGGAAAAACACCTCAAATAAAAGGGGGAAAAGGTAAATACAAATGAGTTTATATGGCTAGGAGACTTCAAAGTGAGTAGGGAGGTCATCCCAGGGGTAACGCTTATGCACATCTCAGTAGGAGCTCATAGACTTCCAGAGTGGATATCATCCCAAATAGTGGGGCTCCTGAGGGCTCTGGAGACACCTGGGTCCTATATAAGGGCGGATAGCTCTGCAGCTTGGTGCCTTGCCAGTGGGCCCTACTTTGGAGTTTGTGCGCCTGAGAGTGACAGAGTTGGACTCAACTATGTCTTCCTTGCACATGGCTCATCTGTCCCTTCTATTCAAACCTATACTTGGTGTTGGAGTTTGTAAGTAAACATCTAGAGACTTGAGTCTTTGTGCTGTCCATGTGCCAGCTGGGCCTGGAACCTCGGTGGAGCTGCAACTCCTACTCTGCAGCTCATTGGACTCACCCAGGTAACTGGCGGGGAGACGATAATGTACAATGGCCATCCGGGGAATGGTGAGAGCCTGCAGCTGCAGGAAGGATAGTCCCATCCATCTTCTCCATGAGATATAAGCCCCCTCTCAATTGGAAGTGGAGTGGACATCACTATCCCAGACTCCTCAGGATGGGGGAAGGAGCTATGGACTAGAGTGGACTTACTGGTATTCTACTATAGACATATTGTGATTCAAGCAATAGAAGAAATTACAACATTGATGTGGAGCCAGTGGTCACTGGAGGTTCTGTAGGCAGGGAGAGGGAAAAGCAGATGTAATACAGGGGCTTTTTTGGGACTTAGGAATTATCCTTAGTGATATTGCAATGACAGATATAGGCCATTTTATATCATCATATAACATGCAGAACTGTGTGGGAGACAGTGTGGTCTACAATGTGAAGTATGGTCCATGCTTAATGGCAAAACCCCAGGGTACGTTTATCAATTGCAATGAATGTGCCACACTAATGAAGAATGTTTGTGTGGGAGGTTGTGGGAGGTGTGGGAGGTGGGGCATATGGGAATCCCTTTATTTTTTGCATAACATTTATGTAATCTAAAATTTAAAAAATTAAAAAATTAAAAAGAAAAACAGATGAGGGAGCCATCTTGGGGGGCAGTGGGAGCGGAAGAAAATGAAATAATAATAATAAAAAAAATCTTAAAAGCAGCCAGACACATTATAGACTGTTTTTTTTTAATCTTCTATTTTACTATTATGTGCCCAAATGTAGTTTTATTTGTATTTATCTTGCTTGAGATTTAATGAATTTCTTAAATCTGGATTGAATGTCTTTCATCAGTTGAAATTTCTTCATCATTGTCTTTTCAGATATTTCTTCTGTCTCATTGTTTCAATCCTCTTCTGAGCTCCAAGTATACACAGTGTAAGAACTCTTCCATGTGTCTCACATGTATCTAAAAATATGTTCTTGGATTGGGTGTAGCTCAGTGGTTGAGTATCTGCTTTGCATGTATGGGGTCCTGGGTTCAATCTCTTGTAACTCCTTAAAAAAATCTGTTCTTGAATTTTTATTCTTTTTTCTCAATGCATTTCCATTCAGAAACGGGTCAAACTTACAGTTCACCAATCATATTTTCTACTGTTTCTAATCTGTTGTTAACCCATCAATTGAGTTCTTAATATCAGATGTATTCTGTTATTCCAGAATTTCTATTTGATTATTTTCTTGATTCAAATTATATGGTAAAAATCTTCATTTTAATACATTTTCTCATTTTCCCCTGATTTTGAACATATTAGTCATCAGCTCTTTTAAAGTCATTGTCTGCTAAAGCAATATTTGGATTACCTGTGTACTTGTTTTTATTTCCTGTTTTTCACTTGGTTTTCATTCTTATGGTAGTAGTATCTCTTCCCCTCCCTACTGATTTTAATTGAAGATCAGGAATTGTTTATAAAAAATGTTGTTTCTCCAGATGATGATGTCTTCCACCAGAGAGTGTTCACTTTTTTTTTTTTTTTTTGGCTAGGCAGATAGCATGGAGGCTGAACATATTGATCCAAATGAGGACTGAGCTGAGCTAAGACGGAATTGTACTTTTTTGACTGTAGTCTAATTTTTATATGCTTCTTTTCTTAGGGTGTATGTCTGCAGGGCTTGGTACATGGTATAATCACTGTGACCAGTCCTTCTGGTGGGTCCTTAACTCTAATCTTTGTGCTCAAAACTTTGAAGGACTCTGGAAAAAAGTATCTGAAAATGTTCTTATTTCAGAGTTTTCTGCCTCCAGCTCTACAGGCCTTCAGTATTTGTCGAATGTCTTGCATGGGAATCTGGCTAAGTTTTGAGACCTCTTGAGTCTCTAATATTGTCACCTTAGCCCCATGGCACTTAGCCTCTTGCCTGAACCCAGAGTCAACAAATGCCCCCAGGGAAAAAATGGCTTCAGATCAGTATCTCACGTTTCTGAGTTTCTCTTTTTTTTGGAACCTTTACTTCCATAGTCCTATTTGCAGACTTCAGTTTGGGGACAGGCCTGAAATTCTCCTAGAAGGCCGTTCTCGCATCTACTCCTCACCAACTAACAAAGCTATAGTTCAAATCTTACCTTGTCTTTGGAGCTTTTATTGATTGGCTTCTTGTCAACTTTCCCTGATTAAATTTACTCCTCCTTTGTTTCACTATTCAATATACTTTTGTATAGTTTCTTTAACACTTTTTCTTTTCCTTTATACATGTTATGGTGATTTATTAATACTCAAAGAATAATAGAAAGAGGACAGTTTGTTGCATAATTTAATGTCTAGAGACATTAAGCTATTTCATCCTGATGGATGAATCTCTATATCTGGGATAGACTTGCCAAATGAGACAATTTTATCAACTTGCGAGAAAAGGGGAGAGGTAAGAAAAGAGATGTCAAGAAGCTGAGAAATTTTGGCTTACATGTTGGCCAAACCTCAAATCACCCATCATTGGGTTTGATCCCTGAGATGCAAAATCAAGTGTTTTAAAATGAGCCACTAGTCTGGCACGTCATTCTTCTATTAAAAATTAGTGGCCACCTTGGAGGTTTTCAGGGTTGCACATGATAGAGTGCTGTTGGGTGTAGTTAAAGGCACTGAGAATATTTAGCTTGGAGAAGACTTGGAGAGACCAAAGAACTGCTGTAAAATAACATGACCTTTCTTCCTTGACAGAAGACTTGGCAAGAGGCATGATTAAGACAAGTCTGGAAGAATTTACAGAATGAGAGATTTCGTCTCATTACAAATGTAGCAAATGAGTTATTAAAAATTTAATTAGACAGAACCACTTATGGAGATATTAACTGTCTTGTTTTATGAATTCTATGTCCAACCTTAACAAAAATGAAAAGCATTTTCCCTTCGTCCTCTCAAATAAGTAGCCAGGATATTCTATTTTTGAAACCT
>PVKH010036068.1:0-11644 GCA_004027955.1 Chaetophractus vellerosus
CAGAAGGCAGAAGCCATAAGGATATGAGATATTTATGATGAGCTGAGGGAGTGTCCAGGACAAAGGCCCTAAGGAAAGGGCTTTACTGGATGTTCAACATCAATAAGGAAGGCAGAGTTGCAGGTGAGTAAAGAAAGATAGGGGGAGTCAGGGGCAAGATGGCAACAGTTTAAGTGGGCACTCACCATCTCTCTTGCAAAAGATGACTGACTGGGGACAGGATCATGCCCAAGGGAGCTGTTGCAGAAGCCCACTGAGCAGGAGCCTTTGGGGCATTGAACTGGAGAGAGCTGGACAGGGAAGTAGATTGCTCAAGATAAAACCATGGGTTTTCAGCCCTGTGGAAATCATAGACAGCTATGCCCCAACCACAGGACAAAGAGCCAGGGTGACACCCATTTTCCACTGGCCACCCAGTGAGAGGGAGCATTTTCCAATAGTGGGAGGGTTATGGTAAGTGGCAGAGAGGGGTTTCCTTTCTGTGGGTTTGGTTGCCTGGACCCCCATAGAGCTTTGGGGAGCACACTGGCCAGCTTGAAGTGGCACCACCCAGAGGGGAGAGGCAATTCTGCTGAGGCAGCCTGATTTACCTAACCTCCCTAGTATACAGGGGCTTGACATGAGGGAGGGTGCTGTCAGCCAATTTAAGAGTTCTGTGCTGGTGACTATCAGAATTTCAACTCTCCTAAGGGAGACAGGCAGTGGGGAGCACTTAATAAGGTTTTAAGTTCCTATTTAGGGTCCCCTGGGAGGAGGGAGTGGTCTAGAAGAGGCTTGAAAAATCACTCCCATGCCTTGTACTCAGTCATCAGGGTCCCATTTGAATTTCAAAAGGGAACTCAACTTGACCAGGAGATGGGAGGGCAGATCTGCTCATAAATCCTGTTGAACCCAGCTGCCCTAGGAGAGTAAAATCTGTCTGGGGGAAAGGAACTGAATAGCTTTCTGAAGAGGTAACTGACCCAATTTGAAAGATAGCTCAGTAGAAGAATTTCTGCTTTGAATATATGAGGTCCCTATTTCAATTCCTGGCTCCTCTAAGAGAAGTGATCCACAGGGACATCTAACATCTAGCTGATACCATAGGACAGCAATACATTATTTGTGTACCAGCTTCATTGGGTCCATCATTTTTCCAAAAAAAGTATCTAAAATTTTTAAATTAGTTTACTTGCTAAAACCTGCCTCAAAACCTGCAGAAAGAAGCCTATCCGGTAATTGATTGATGAACAAAGGAGCCTGAGAAGTGCCACAAGGGTGCAAGAAAGAATGCTGTTCTTCCATAGGTTTGTTTGACTGCTAGCTTGTGTGTTTGTTTGTTTTTTTATTTTATGTAGATGTTTTGTTTCTTGTTTTTCTCTCCTCTTTCTCCCCCCAACACCCTTTTTTTAAAAAATTAGGTGCTGCTAGCTTGCTTTATATTTGCTGTGCTTCTCCTTCCTTGATTTCCCATTTTGGATACTGATTTTGCATACCAACCTCATTTATTTTCCTTCCTTCATCTTTCTATCTTCTGCTTTCTGTTGTGGTTCTTACATTCCAAATATTTTATTAGTCCTCAGCTTCACTGGTTTCAATTTCTATCTTGTCTATTCTGTTTTCTTTCATATTTTATTAACTTTTTTTCTTTTTGTACTTTCTTTTTCTCTCTCTCTTCATCATTCTGGCCTTTAAAATAATTCTATATATTTTTCTCTATTTCATTTCCCATTTCATTGTAGGTACCACACATTTTTATTCCTATTACTCTACATGGCTTACATGAGATGAATATTCATTTTACTAATTCTTATATGGCCACTCATAACTTTTTAAATTACTTCTATTATCCTTTTTTGTTTCTTACCTTTTTCAATTTTTCTGGCCCTCATCTTTCTCCTTGAAGAGAACATAAAAAACAGCAAGGAAATAGAAAAAGAAGAACAAAGTGTCAAGGAGAAAACTTAGCACACAGAGAACTACCAGTTAAATAAAATGCTAGAGTAGAGAGAGGAGCTAATCAACTGAAAAAACCTAGCAAGATGAAATTATAACTAGAAGGAAACCTAAAATAACTAAACCATACTGAGAAATGGGAAGACATGGACCAGTCCAATGAACAAACTAAAAACATGAAGAAATGCAGAACATTGAATAACTAATCAAAGTTGTCAAAATAAATATCATGGACCAGATTAATTAAGTGAAGGAAGAGATTAAGGATATTAAGAAGACACTGGGAGAACATACTGAAAAAATTGTAAACATACATAAAAATTAATGGGTATGATGGTAATGAACGGCATGATCCAAGAAATCAAAAAGTTGCTGGAATCACACAACAGCAGATATGAACAGGCAGAAGAAGGAATTAGTGATGTGGAAGAGAGTATATCTGAAATCAAATAGAAAGTAGAACAAATAGATAAAATGTGGGAAAAAATCCAGCAGGGAATTAGGGATTTAAATGACAACACAAAATGCCTAAACATATATATTATACGCTTCCCAGAGGGAGAATAAAGGGGAAAGAGAACAGAACATGTGTTGAAGGAAATAATGGCTGAAAACTTCCCAAAACTATTGAGGGAGATGGACATATGTGTCCAGGAAGCACAGTGCACACCAAATAGTTTAAATCCTAACAGGCCTACTCCAAGACATATACTTGTCAAAATGTCCAATGTTCAAGGCAAATAGAAAATAATCAAAGCAGCATGAGAAAAGAGAACTATCACATACAAGGGAAGCTCAATAATATTAAAAGCTGATTTCTCATCTGAAACTGGGAGTGGAAGAAGACAGTGGTATGACATAGTCAAGGTGCTCAAAGAAAAAAAAAACCTTCCAACCACGAATTTCTATACAACAAAACTAACATTCACAAATGATGGAGAGTTCACAGGTAACATAAATTAAGAAAGTATCCTAATAAGAAACCTACTTTCAAGAAATTCTAAAGGAAGTTCAAGAGGTTGAAAGGAAAAGAGAGAAGAAAGAGAGTTGGAGAAGAGGGGAAGATCAATGGAAAAGACAAAAAGAGAAATAGCATATGACATACATCAACCCAAAGAAAATATGGCTGATGTAAGAAATTCCTTGAGAGTAATAACACTGAATGCTAAAGGACCAACCTTACCAGTCTAGAGATGCAGATTGGAAGAATGGATGAGGAAATATGATCCTTCTATGTGTTGTTTACAAGAAACCCACAGTAGATTCAGGGTTTCAATGAGGCTGAAAGTGAATGGTTGGAAAACACTTTTACAAGCAAACAACAAGCAAAAATGGGTGGGAGTAGCTATACTCATATCGGACAACATAGACTCTAAATGCAAAACTATTGGAAGAGACAAAGATGGACATTATATATTAGTAAAAGTAGTAATCTTTCAAGAAGAGAGAACAATCACAAACATTTATGCACCTAATCAGGGCACCGCAAAATACATGCAGCAAACATAGGAAAGGCTAAGTGAGACATAAATGCCTCTACAGTTATAGAAGGGACTTTAATACACCATTATCACCATTGGACAGAACCTATCATCTGAGAATCAATAAAGAAACAAATACTCTAAATAATACATTAGAGGATCTGGACCTAATAGATATATACAGAACGCTACTCCCAAATACAGTGGGATATACATTCTTCTCCAATGCACATGGATCATAGTGCAAGATAGACCATATGCTAGGCCACAGAACAATGCTCAATGAATTAAGAAAGACTGCAATTATACAAACTAATTTCTCTGACCAAAAAGGAATGAATTTGGATATCAGATGGGCCAGAGAGCTAGATTAGGAACAAAGATATGGAAGTTAAACAACACTCTGTTAGACAAACTTGGGTTAAGTAGGAAACCTCAAAAGATCAGTAGCTAGGTTGAAATGAATGAAAATCACAAAGCAAAGTATCAAAACTTTCAGGATGCAGCCAAAGATGTACTTAGAGAATAATTCATAGCCATAAATCATATCTCAAAAAAGAAGAAAGAGCTACATTTGAAGAAATAACCACACAACTGGTTGAATTGGAATATAACAATGAACGAACCCCAAAGGAACTAGAAAGAAGGAAATAACAAAGATTAGAACAGAACTAAATGAAAAAGAAAATAAGAAAGCACTTGAAAAAATAAACAAAACCAAAAGCTGATCTTCAAAAAGATCAATAAAATTGACAAACCCTTAGCCAGACTAATAGAGAAAAGGAGAGAGCAGGTGCAAATACATAAAATAAGAAATGAGAAAGGGGATATCACCACTATCCCATATAAATAAAGGGTATCATAAGAGGATACTTTGAAAAATTATATGCCAACAAGAATGAAAATTTAGAGTAAACTGACAAAATGCTAGAAACTCACAAGCAGCATACATTGATGACAGAAGAAAATGATGAGCTCAACAGTCCAATTACAAGTAAATAGATAGACTCAGTCATCAATAACCTGCCAAATGAGAAGATCCCAGGACCAGATGGCATCATGGGGAATTCAACCAACCATTCTGAAAAGAGTTAATATCAATCTTGCTTAAGCTCTTCCAAAAAATAGAAGTAGAAAGAATACTGCCTATCTCATTTTATGGTGCCAAGATTACCCTAATACCAAAGACAAACAAAGATGCCATAAGAAAGGAAAATCACAGAACAATCTTTCTAATGAACCTAGATGCTACAATCCTCAACAATATACTTGCTAATTGCATTCAGCAACATATCAAATGAGATATACACCAAAACTAAGTGGTTTTTCTCCTGGATATACAGGAATGGTTCCACATAAGAATATCAGTCAATGTAATAAACCACGTAAACAGATTGAAACAAAAAATTCACATGATTATCTCTATAGATGAAGAAAATGCATTCGACAAAATACAGCACCCTTTCCTGATAAAAACACTGCAAAAGATAGGAATAGAAAGAAACTTTCTGAACATGATAAAGGGTATAAATGAAAACCCACAGCTATCTTCATCTTCAAATGTGAAATCCTAAAGGCTTTCCCTCTAAAATTGGGAACAAAACAAGGATGCCTACTAACAGTGCTCCTATTTAATATTGCCTTAGAAGTACTTGTTCAAGCACTGAGGAAAGAAAAAGATATAAAAGGCGCTCAAATTGGAAAAAAAAGAAGAAAACATTTCACTACATGCAGACGACATGATTCTATACATAGAAAGCCATGAGAAAGCTACAACAAACCTTCTAGAAATCATAAAGAAGTCAGTAAAGTTGCAGGCTGTATGATCAATGTTCAACATTCAGTAGCATTTCTGTACACCAACAATGAACAATCTGAGGAGGCAGTCAAGAAAAAAAATACCGTTTAGTTACTTTTCGTAACTAAAAGTGTCAAATAACAAGGAATAAATTTAAGTAAAGATATAAAGGACTTATATACAAAAAAACTACACAACACTGTTTAAGTAAATCAAAGAAGACTTAAATAAATGGAAAAAATATTCCCTGTCCATGTATAGGAAGATCAAACTTCATTAAGTGTTTATCCTACCCAAACTAATCTAAGATTTAATGCAACCCCAATAAAAATCAGTACAGTATTTTTTCATGATTGGAAAAACTAACTACAAAATTTATTTGGAATGGTAAGAAGCCCCATATTGCCAAGGACATATGGAAAAAGAAAAATGAAATTGGAGGTATCACACTAACTGATTCTAAAATATACTTCAATGTTATGGTGTCCAAAACTGTATGGTATTGGTACACAGATACACATAATGACCAAAGAAATTGAATTGAGAGTTCTGATATAGATCCTTGCATATACAGTCATCTGATATTTGACAAGACTACCAAAACCAATCACACAGGAAAGATTGGCCTCCTCAACAAATTATGCTTGGAGAACTGGATATCTATATCCAAAAGAATGAAAGGAACACCATCTCACACCTTTTAAAAAATCAACTCAAGATGGATCAAAGATCTAAATATAAGAGCCAAGATCAAAAAGACCTTGGAAGATAATGTAGGGAAGCATCTACAGGACCTTGTAAGAAGAAATGGTTTCATGATCTTAACACTCAAAGCACAAGCAACAAAATAAGAGATAGATATTTGGGATCTTCTCAAAATTAAAAACTTATGCACCTCAAAGGAAATTATCAAAAAAGTAAAAAGGTGCTTGCCAAACGGGAGAAAATATTTGGCAACCATATATCTGATAAGAGCCTAAAATCCTGCATATATAAATAAATCCTAAACCTTGAAAATAGAAAGATAAACAACACATTTAATAAATGGGCAAGTGACTTGAAAAGACACTTCTTTAAGGAAGAAATATAAATGGATAAAAAGCACATGAAAAAAATGCTTGACATCACTGTGTATTAGGGAAACACAAATGAAAACTACAATGAGATATCATCCTACACCCATTAGAATGGCAGCTATAAAGAAACAGCAAACTATAAGTGCTGGAGAATATGTGGAGGAATGGGGACCCTCATGAGCTGCTGGTGGGAAGGCAGAATGGTCCAGACACTGTGGATGACAGTTTGGTGGTTCCTCAAAAATCTTTCTATAGAAATTCCATATGATCCAGTGATTCTAATGCTGGGTATATTCTCAGAAGAATTTAAAGCAAAGACATGAACAGATATATGTACACTAATATTCATTGTGGCATTGTTAACTATTGCCAAAATTTGCAATCAACTCAGGTGTCCATCAACAGATGAATGGATAAACAAACTGTGGTACATATATACAATGTAATATTACTCAGTTGTAAGAAGGCATAAAGTGATAACTCATGGGATAACATGGATGAATTTTGAAGACCTATGTTGAGTGAAGCAAGCCAGGCATGGAAGGATGAACACTACATGACCTCACAGATATGAATTAAGGAAATTGAGCACTCTCAGAGATATACTGTCTTTAAGACAGTTTTACAAGAAATAGAAAGAGAAGAGAAGATTGTGAGCCATCACTCATAAGGGTGTAATCTACAGTAAGTTGATAGGGTGTAGTTGCATATTGAAGGGCTAGGACAGGATTGCAGTGATATTATTGGGTTGCGTGATGCAGGATTGACAGATGAGTAGATTGGGAACCCTGGGTTAGAAGGTCCAGGATACTGGGGGAGGTTCTGGATAGGAACCAGGTGAACACTGGAAATTTGTGGGTATGTGGTTGAAAGTATAGAGTTGTGAATGGTCTTATGGCCATATGACAGGGTAGGGTCCCTGGGTTAGGGTGTTTGTTTAGGAGGGCATTCAGGACAGGGTGCACCTGGAACAGGCATCTATGGAGTGTGTGAGTGTGTATTCTGTCATAATGTGTTGTATCATTTATGGAGACCCACATAATGAGTGGAATGTGGTTGGATCCCATCCTTGGGAGGACCGATTTGTTCAGAAATAGAGAGGTAGAAGTCTGTTCTTTGAAAGGGAAATTCCTAATAGGGGAGGATAAACCAGTGTGTCAAGACCTCACTCTGTTGCATGTCACTACGAATCTTATAATCAAAGGGGTCAAGCCAGGGTGTCGTCTTGGGTCCACGGTGATGATGAGGGAGGAATAGAATAGATCAAACAGGGGGTTTTAGTGATCATTGGAAATGTTCCACATTAGCTCACATTGATGGACACAGGACATTGTAAACATCATCAAAATATATAAAAGTATACAGTCTAAAATGTAAACCATAGTGTAAAACAATTGACAATATTTAGTAGCTATGATTCACTATTTGTATATCAGTTATAACAATGCTACAATCCACATATAAAAAGTTATTAATATGGTGGGAGGAAAGGGGGAGGATGTTTGGTATATGACAGTCTCCCATATTCTGTGTGTGACTTTGTTGCAAACTAAAACTTCTTTGAAAAAAAATGAAAACTAGTGAGATACTGGGGAATTAGATGGAGAGGGTGCCACAGAACAGACTAGACACCAGATATTTCAATGATGAAAGGAAAAATGTAAAGAAATATTTGTTTTTCATTTCTTAAATATCCCAGTCTTTTAATTTAATTTTATTTTTAGTTAAAAAAAGTTTATGCATTTTATCTCTTACATTTAAAATTATCATTATTCCATTTTACTATGAATTGTATATAGATATTGTAATGACTTCATCTTTTAAGAAGGTTTTTATCACAGAAGGGTTGCAGCTGGTCTGGGGGAGGATCATTGGTGTGGGGTGTCATGGATGGGGAATGCATGGGAGGAAGTTCACATGAGCACACAGATAAGGTATGTAAAAATGTTCAAATGTTTACATGACCTTGTCAGAGTGTGTGGAGAATCACTCAATAAATGAGAGAATACTGAATTCCCATAATGGAGAGTGAGTTCTGTCTCATTCTCTAAGGGAGCAGCAATAGTCCCCCAAGTGTAGGGGAGGTTCCTGGCAAAGGTGGATGATCCAATGATGTGCATTGATATTGATAACTAGCTTTATGAGTCTTTGCTCTTAAATTTGAAACTTAGCCTATTGTTATGGGGTGCCTAAATGTTGCCTCCTGAGAGCCTCTTTATGGCTCAAATGTGGCCTCTCTCTAAGCCAGATTCAGCATATGGGTGCATTACCTTCCTTCAAGCATGGGACATGAATCCTGGGGATGAGCTTCCCTGGCACCAATCAATGGCCAGCAAGTGCCAACCGGCAATGCAAATGGAAAAAGATCTTCAATAAAAGAGAGAAAAGATAATGACAAATGAGTTTATATGGCTAAGAGACTTTGGGTGGTCATCCCAGAGGTAACTCTTATGCACATCTCAGGAGGACCTCATAGACTTCCAAAGTGGATATTACCCCACATATTGGGGCTACTGAGGGTTCTGGAGACACCCAGGTCTTATGTCAGGGTGGATAGTTCCAGATTTTGGTGCCTTGCCAGTGGGCCCTAGTTTAAAGTTTGTGCTCCTAAGAGTGACAGAGTTGGACTCAATTATGTCTTCCCTGCACATGGCTCATCTGTTCCTTCTATTCAAACCTATACTTGGTGCTGGAGTTTGTAGGTATACATCCAGAAATTTAAGGCTTTGGGTTGTCCATATGCCATCTGGGTCCAGAACCTCGGTGGACCTGCAACCCCTTCTCTACAGCTCATTGAACTCACCCAGGAAAACTGGCTGGGGGATGATGATGGGCAATGGCCACCCCAGGGAAAGGAGAGAGTCTGCAGCTGCAAGTGAGATAATCCCATTCATCTTTTCCATGGGATATAAGTCCCCTTTCAATTGGAGGTGGAGTTGACATCACCATACCAGTCTCCTCAGGATGGGGTTAAGAGCTATGGACTAGAGTGGACTTACTTGTATTCTTCTATAGACATATTGTGATTCAAGCAATGGAAGAAATTACAACATTGATGTGGAGCCAGTGTCCACTAGAGGCTCTGGGGGCAGGGACAGTGAAATGCAGTTGTAATACAAAGGCATTATCGGGACTTGGTAATTGTCCTGAGTGACATTGCAATGACAGATATAGGCCATTTTATATCATCATATAACATGCTGAACTGCGTGGGAGAGAGTGTGGTCTACAATGTGAACTATGGTCCATGCTTAATGGCAAAGCCCCAGGATGTGTTTATCAATTGCAATTAATGTGCTTCATTAATGAAGGATGTTTACATGCAAGGTTGTGGGAGTTGTGGTAGGTAGGGCATATGGGAAAAACTATATATTTTGTATAATCTTTGTTTTTTCTATTATTGTTAATGTTTTCAATTATTGAATGTACAAAATAAAGAAATACATAAAAATAAATATATATTGAAACACAACTACCAACCATGGTCATTGATTTACATTATGGTTTATATTTTAGACCATATACTTTTATAAATTTTGATGTAATTTAACATAGGTTTTATCTATCATAGAAGATCATGTAGAACTCTTCCATTGATACCAAAATGCCCCCTCTCCCATCCATTCTATTCCTCCTTACCACTCCCCTCAGGGCCCAAGGCAATCACCAGTCTTTGTTCCTTAAAGAGAAGATTCTTAGTTACTTGCAACAACATTGAGGGCTTGATACAGTGGTCTTTTCTCCTCTATTAGGCACAGCCCATGCTCTCAAGAGACTCTTGCCCCTCACTTTGAGAATGTTTTGGGACCCCCATGATTGGAGTCCACCAACACACTATGGCAAGATGAACACTCACACACTCCCTAGATGCCTGCCCTAGGTTTACCCTGTCCTGAATGCCCCACACATCCCACACCCCGAACCAGTAACACTCACTTGCCATATTGACAACAGAGCATTTCCAAGATTGTAGTTTCAACCTTGTACTAGCCAATCCCTTGTGTTCACTTGCTCCCTCGCCCAACCTTCCCTCCAGTTTCATGGACCTGTAACCAATATTCCCACCCCAACCCCTGGGGAATACAGCACTGTCCAACCCAACAGTATCATTACACCATTGTCATGGACTACCATTGTTCAACTACAAACTTCTGCCTTACCACAGATTTTGCCCATATGGCATTGACTTAAAACCTTCTTCTCCCTTTCTATTTCCTGTAGGCCTATCTTCCATACTCTAACTCGGGGAGTATGCTCCATTATCTTTTTTCTTCTTTTTTTATGTTCTTGCTCAATTATCTTAATTCATGTCAGTGAGGTCTAGTAACATTTGGCTTTCATTGCCTCACTTGCTTCTCTCAACATAAGGACCTCAGGATTCATCCATGATATCTTGTGTGTTAATACTGTATTTCTTCTTAGAGCTGAGTAATAATCTATTGTATACATATACCACAATTGTTCATCCATTCATCTGTTGAAAGGCATTTGGGTTGATTCCAACTTTTGGCAATAGTGAATAATGCTGCAATGAACATTGGTGTGCATATATCTGTTGGTGTCTTTGCTTTCAGCTCTTCTTGGTATATACCCAGCAGGGAAATTGGTGGATCATATGGCAGTTCTATAGTTAGTTTTCTGAAAAACTTCCAAACTGTCCTCCAAAATGACTGCAAAATTCTACATTCCTACCTGCAGTGGATGAGGGTCCCTATTCTTCTGTATCCTCTCCAACACTTGTAGTACTCTGTTTTTTTGATAGATGCCATTCTAATTGGTGTAAGATGATATTTTATTGTAGTTTTTTGATTTGCATTTCCCTAATAATTAGTGATGTTGAGCATCTTTTCGTGTGTGTGTGTGTGTGTGTGTTTTTTTTTTAGCCATTTGTATTTCTTCTTTGGAGAAGAGGCTATTCAAATATTTGCCCTTTTTTAATTGAGGTTTTTTTTTCAAGTTGTAGGATTTTTTATATATACACGATATTAGGCTGCTATCAGACACATCGTTATCAATTATTTTCTTCATTGAGTAGGCTGCCTTTTCACTTTCTTGACAAACTCCTTTGAGGTACAGTTTTTTTTTTATTTTTGAGGAGTTCCCATTAATCTATTTTTTCTTTTGCTGTTCATGCTTTGGGTGTGAAGTTCATGAAAATATTTCCTCTTATAAGATCCTGTAGGTGCTTCATTACATTATCTTACAAGGTCTTTATGTTCTTGGCTCTTATATTTAGATCCTGATCCATCTTGTGTTAATTTTGTATAAGATGTGAAATGGAGTTCCTCTCTCATTTTTTTGCTATGGATATCCAGTTCTCCAAGCATCATTTGTTGAAGAAGCCATTCTGTGCC
>PVKH010036069.1:0-11651 GCA_004027955.1 Chaetophractus vellerosus
ATTTCCTTGTGGGGCTGCATGGCTCAGATGTTCTTCCTCCACTTTTTAGGGGGCAGTGAGATGACTCTTCTCATCGTTATGGCTGTTGATCGGTACATTGCAATATGCAAACCTCTCCACTATACAGCAATCATGAACCGCCGGGTCCTCATGGGTTCTGTACTACTGTCATGGGCTGTTGGTTTTGTGCATACCATGAGCCAGATGGTTTTTACTATCACGTTGCCCTTCTGTGGCCCCAATATAGTGGACAATATTTTCTGTGACCTTCCCCTAGTTCTAAAGCTTGCCTGCACTGAGACCTATGTTCTGGAGTTGCTGGTAATTGCTGACAGTGGCCTGTTGTCTTTCATTTGCTTCATACTCTTGCTCATTTCATACACTATTATTCTGGTCACTGTCCATCGTCGATCCTCTGGTGGACTCTCCAAGGCCCTGTCCACTCTCTCTGCTCACATCACTGTGGTCACTCTGTTCTTTGGGCCATGTATTTTCATTTATGCTTGGCCATTTAGCAGCTTTTCAGTGGATAAATTTCTTTCTGTGTTTTATTCAGTTATCACACCTTTACTGAACCCCATTATTTATACTCTGAGGAATCAGGAGATGAAAGCAGCGATGAATAGACTGAGGTCCCAGCACATCAGCTCCAGACAG
Source organism: Chaetophractus vellerosus (assembly GCA_004027955.1). Classification (NCBI taxonomy): domain Eukaryota; kingdom Metazoa; phylum Chordata; class Mammalia; order Cingulata; family Chlamyphoridae; genus Chaetophractus; species Chaetophractus vellerosus. The sequence goes on from PVKH010036069.1 coordinate 658, forward strand.
TCTTTCTAGGCAACAACTGTGATCATGAAAGTGTTCACTGCAAAACCCATATGCATTACATCTCAGAATAGGCTGGTATTAATTTGTTTTGTAATTAGATATTAGAAAACATATTCATACTGTTTGTTGAAATTATAAAATTTTCCATAAATATCTTCCTATGACATGTTGGTTTTATTGAAATTTTTTATGAATTTAAATGTTATTGAAGAATATATTACAAAAATGTGTAATTGAATAGAAAACTGGATCATTAGGTCTGGTTGGAAGCCCCTAAATGTCTAAGACTCAATGCCCTTAAACAAGGAGAAATAAAATATATATTTATTTGTCTACTTTTAGTTGAAAATTTGGGACCTTTAGGTAAATAAATATGCACAAAATTATGTGAACTCCAATAAATCCACAAGCTGACACTCATACTTCCACAGTTTTTTTTATACATGAAACTATTATTGCTTTTATGAAAGTCAAACACTAATTTTATGAATTGATTGACCAATACAGTTACTGCCACACACTGACATGAAGCACATTTATTTTTTTTTAAGAAAGCAGGAATTCCACCTGACAAACATGGAACAAGAGGCTTAATTCTACTTTTTTCTTTTATTTATGTTTGAATTTGTATTAACTCATATATCTCTTGAGAATCAAAAGACTACAATTGGGTTAATCCCCATGGACTAAGAATTAATGAAGAAGCTTTTCTATATTCCAGGGATTCACATCACAACTCATGAGGGAAAAATAAAGTAGCCAAATTGGTTAAGTTACATAAAGAATGTCAGAAAGTGTTCTCATTTATAAAGGTTAATTTAAAGTCTATGGACATTAGAATAAATAGATTCTCCTTTTGAATATCAAATTCATATTGTTGTTTTGTCTCTAGCTAGAGTCACTGTAAGAGTTCTTTTCATTATTTTTATTTCATTCCTTCTTAAGCAATAGATGTAATAAAGTAGTTAGAGGCCAAAGGAGGCTTCAAAAATGTATTCCTAGCCATATGAGTGTGGCATAATTTAAACTAAATTTTTATTTTAAAAAATGCATTGAGGGGGATAGCAACTGGGTCCCTCCAGATCTTTGGGCCTGTTCATATATGTTTTTTTTTCTAATCTATTTCAATTAACGAGTTAAATGTTGATACTGTTACAACATGTAACTTTTCAAATTTATACTATTCTGCCACATTTGTTTCAGACTCTTTTTACTTCAAAAATTGACTGCTAGAGTAAGTAAATATCTCTAAGAACACTTCATATCAAATTATTTTATCTTTGCAAATGTAATAATGGTCAAGCCCATAAGCAGTATTCTTCTGTAAGATTTTAATTTTTTGTCATGTTTAAATACATTGTGCATCATTTTGCTCATGTTAAAACTTGATAGAAATGTTATTATTTTAAATTTTATTTAAATAAATTTTATATTTTAGGATTTATTTGTTTAGATATGCATCAATTTAGTCTATTCATTCTAATGGCTATGGAGTCTTCTATTATATGGCCCTGCTAAAATTTATTTAAATCTCCATCATTTCATACGTTATTTGGATAATCTCATTACATTTTGAAAACTTTCCTATTAATGTCTATTGCTGATTTATCTATTTGGTTATCTTTTATAAGCTGTTTTTAATAATTATATATAGTGTAATGTAAGATCAAGTTATCCATTATTCAGATATATATATATATACTGCAAATGTCTTTACTCCTACAGATTATCTTTAATGATTTTTGTTTTTTAAAATAAATATAAATGGTAATATATTCACATTTATCAATCACTTCCTCCATACTTCAGGATTTTTTAAAAATCTAAATCATCTTTACAATTGATAGGTCAAAATAATCTATTGTATTTTTATTCTTCTATACATTTGGTTATTTAATCCAACTGGTAGTTAGATTTGTTATCGGTATTCAACAGAAGTCTAATTAAAATATATATATATATATATGGTACAAGTAATCATCCAAATACCACACATTGAATAGCATTTTCCTACGGATTATAATGTCACCATTAAAATTTATCAAGTATCCTTATATTCCTGAGTCTGTTTCTGGACTTCCTTGACTCTTCCATTTGTCATTTTTATTCTGAGACAACACTACACTTCTTACATATAGTTTTTTTATAATAATATTAACATTTAATGTAGTGAAACATAAATTTTATATATTACAATTATTTATTTTATTTATTTTGAAGCTGGCACCTGTTTGTTAATTTTGTTTCTAGCTTCCTTTAAAAGACAGAAATCATTTTTGCTGTTTATATTTTGATATTTATTAAAATGTTGCTTTTGTATTTACTTTTAAAGATTCATCTATAAGATATCCTCCCTAAATTAGATTACCACGTTATATCTCAACATTTTATTCTATTAGGGTTTCATTATATTTTTTATATTTTGTTGTTAAATATTCCTGGAGTCCATTTTTAAAACCATGGAAAGTAGGGACCCAATTTTCTTTATCTCATTGGAGTGGACCCTTATTCCAGCAATAAATACAAAACAATCTGCCCATTTTCAATTGTGTGTTTGTGTCATCATATAAGACTTTCAAGTCTATCTATCATCTATTATGAATGTATGTATGGATGGAAGAATGTCCATATCTGTCATCTATCTATCTATCTATCATCCATCCATCTATCTATCTATCTATCTATCTATCTATCTATCTATCTATCTATCTATCTATCTACCTATCATCTATCTTTCTAGTGTGTGTGTTTATCTAAGTTTTCTATTCAATTCCACTAGTTCTTATATTACTATTATTTTATTATTTTTGGTACTATTGCTTTATATATGGTCTAGTTTGTGTATTCATTCCCATTGTTGTTCTATTTAAATCTAACTTCACAATCTGCACATCTTTATTTATGTAAGTTTTACTATGAGTTTTTTTGAAATATTAACTTTATTCAGTGCTATGTGCTGATATTGGCTTAAAAAATGGTAAAACAGAGGATTCACATAGTGAACTGTGAAAATATTTTCTTGATTTGTTTTGAAAACCTACCAAAGTTCATGCTTTATTCATTACAATGCATTGATACTGACTTACAAACAATGTTAAAAACCAGGGTTTACATAGAGAACTGTGAAATAGCTATCTAGATTAGTTTCAAATACTAACTAAAATACATGATTTAATCACTGCTATATACTGATGATATTGACTTACAATGTTAAAACACAGAATTCACATAGTAACTTGTGAAAACACGGCCATGACTAGTTTCAAAAACTAACTAAAATACATGCTTTTACACCCTTGAGAAGACAGAGATAAAAAGGAAAAGAAAAGATTGTGTTTATATATATATATAATATTTATATTAAAATGTGTATAATTGTACAAAACATTTGTACAAAGTTATAAATATATAAATCTATTAAGTAAATATTTCATGTGATAAATATAAAACCAGTCTTTCATACTGATATCTTCAAGTCCACTCCCAAAACACATTTATTCTATGCTTCTCTCTTCAATACTTGTAACTCCCTTTTCCAACAGTGAGAAACCTGGCACCCTTTATCTGCTGTATCTCTTCTTGTTTGCTCAATTCTAAGTGCACATAATATATCATTAAGAAATTTAAACCACATCACTGTGTAAACAAAATGACTAAAATTAATTTTTTATGTATTACAATTATTTTTATTTATTCTTGTGGAATATAATCACAGTACTATGAGCAATAGTTAATTGAGTTAGTTCTACAGTGTCCTCTTTTATGTGGTTATTTGAAATAAGTTACATTTATTTTTCTCTTTATTTTTTATTTTATGGTATTTCTCTCCTCGTTGTTAAATATATATTGAATATGCATATATATATATATATATATATAAAGTTTTACCATAGTTTCAAAATTCAGAACTTTACAAAATGGGATAATCCTCCCCTCTCTTCCTTTCAAACCCATTTCCAGTCTTCCATCTTTTCCAAACACCACTTAAATATAGCCAATATCTTTGTTTGGTAGTTTGTTTCATGTTTCATTTTTCAATGGCTTTTTTTTTCTTGTTTTCCTTATTTTTCTTTTGCTCTTTTCTCATAACAATGTATCTGGGAAATATCAGATCACATGACCTCTGTATCAGGCGTTAACGTACTTCCTCATTCTGTATTACAACTGTATGTCTACAGTGTTAAAATAAACATAATAGAAAAGAAAAGCAAATACAAAGAAGACTATTCTAATTCTCTCTGGAAGTTTATCACATAACCCTGGCAAGCCATTCTCTGTCTATAGATAAAGTTCCTTTCCCATATTGGATCAGAATCACCACCTGTTTCAGCAGGATATTTTCAGACATTTTAACCAAGTTTGTCAAATAACTCACTTTCTTCTCATTTCTGTGACATTGCTAGCTTATATATCAATGAAGAGCTTGCCCCCCTCCCCAGTGGCTTGCTGCCAACTTTTATTTTTACACTAATTTCTAATAACATTTTATGTGAATTAATTTTTCATCCCTCTGTTGTTGAGGTTTTATTATTAATTCAAAATAGAAGCTATAAAACACTCCTGTCATTTCTCCATTCTGTTCTTCAGACAGTTGGACAAAGAAAGTTTGAACCACTTTCTCATTCCAAAGACAATCTGATCACATACTCCCAGTGATGTGGGGTAAGGAGGTAGAATATTTCTGCATTTTACATATGAAGTAACTAGCAGTGGTCATATAAGTGGACACCACTATCACTCATAGCTGCTTAAAACCTTTTGACCACCCTTTGCATGTGTTTTTAATCTTCACAGAGCTCCCCTTGTCTTGCAAATAAAGAATCAAATAAAGACTATTTCCCAAACAGTTTTTTCCTATAAAACTATGCGAAATATGTTTATTGTTAAAGTGCCAACTTCACTTTTTTTTATTTTTTAAAAGATACTTAGATTATATAAATGTTACATAAAAATATAGAGAATTCCCATATGCCCCGCTCCTTACCCCTCCCATACTTTCTCACATTAACAACATCCTTCATTTGTGTGGTACATTATAATTTACATTATAGTTTAAACTCTTTCCCACACATTTTGTAAGTTATGACAAGATATATAATGGCCTGTATCCATCACTGCAACGTTATTCAGCACAACTCCAATGTCCCAAAAATGCCACCATATTACACCTATTTTTTTTAAAGATACTTAGGTTACATAAATGTTACATAAAAAACATAGGAAATTCCCATATGCCTTGTTCCCCATACCTCCCACATTTTCCTACATTATCAACATCCTTCATTAGTGTGGTACATTATTTGCAATTTTGGAGCATTGTCACTAAGCATGGATTAAAGTTTACCTCGTAGTTTACACTCTCTCTCACCCAATCATGTGGGTTGTGGCAAGATATATAATGGCCTATATCTGTCGTTGTAATTTCATTCAGGACAATTCCCAAGTCCCAGAAATGCCCCTGCATTACGTCTGTTTTTCCCTCTCTTTGATCTCAGAACCTCCAGTAGCCACTGCCTCCACATCAATGATATAATTTCTTCCATTGGTAGAATCACAATAAGTCTATAGGAGAATATCAATAAGTTTACTTTATCCCATAGTTCATTTCCCAATCGTGAGGATTCTGGGATGGTGATGTCCACTCCACCCCTAATTCAGAGGGGCTGTAATCCATTAGGGCCGATGGTTGGGACTCTCTTGCTTGTAGTCGTAGACTTTCTTGGTTCCTTGGTATGGTCATTGTCCATCATCACCTCCTTGTTAGTTGTCCTGGGTGAGGCCAATGAATTAGAAAATAGGTATTGCAACTCTGTTGAGATTCAAGGCCCAGCTGGCACATAGACATCCCAAAGAATTAAGTCTCTTGCACATGCATCTACCAACTCCAGTACTAATTATAGGTTCAAATGGAAGAACAGAAGAGTCACATGTAGGGAAATCACAGCTGAGTCCAACTCTGTCACTTTGGGGAGCATAAAATCCAAATTAAAGCCCACTGGCAAGGCACAAAATTCCTGAGTTATCTGCCCTGACTATAATGCCTGGATGTCTCCAGAGCCCTCAGAAGCTCCACTATTTAGGGTAGTATCTACTATGGCACTCAATGAGATCCTGCTCAGACGTGCCTATGTGGAACCTCTGAAATGACCTCCCGACTCACTTTGAAGTCTCTTAGCCATATAAACTTATTTGTCTTTATCCTTTCCCCCTTTTGGTCAAGGTCTTTTTCCAGTTCCATTGCTAGTTGGTGCCTGGTAGTAATCCCTCGGTGCCAGGGAGGCTCAACTCTGGGGTCATGTCCCACTCTGGGGGGGAAGTAATGTATTTATATGCTGAGTTCAACTTAGAGAGAGCCCATATTTGAGCTACAAGGTTTCAAGAGGCAACTCTTAGGCACCGTATAAGTTTCCTTTTCAAGAGTAAAGGTTCATCAGCACAGTCATCAATATCAAGAGCCCGTCAATGGACCATCCTCCTTCACTAGTCATTGCCCCTGTACTCAGAGGATTCTTATTGTTCCATTAGAGAATGTGGCAGAGCTCCCCAGGATGAGAATTTCATATTCCTTCGGTTATGGTGTGAATCTCCACCCACCATGACAATGCCTCATGAACAATTGAATATATTTAAATGCCTTATATGTTTGCCCAGGTGAGCTTCCTCCCATGTATCGCTTATCACTGACACCTTGAACCAATGATCCTCCCCTGTCACAGCTGAAACCCTTCTGTGATCCAAATCATCTTTGAAATGATGCCAATAAAATAGCCAAATATAATTAATAAGAATATGAAATAATGATAGTTTTAAAAATAAGAAACAAAATACAATTTTTTAAAAATTGAAAAAATTTCAGGATGATAAAAATGAACAAAAAATATTTAAAAACTTTTTTTGACATTTTGCCTTTCATAACTGTAAGATCTGTTGTCCTATATTATAGTGACATTTTCTTCCATTTATTCCCCCATTGTCTTTCTGTTTTCATTTTGTCTTTGAAGAAGTTTTAGGTTACAGAAAAGTCACATACTGAATACAGGGGACTTCCATATACCCAACATCCTCACCCTTTCCCCCCTTCCCTTATTAATAACATTTTATATGTGGATAGTACATTTGTTCTAGCTGATGTACAAATATTGAAACATAGCTACCAACCATAATAAACCAAACATAAATAAATATTATGGATTACATATGGACCATATACTTTTATAAATTTTTATGTAATTTAACATGCCCTGTATAAATCATAGAAAGAGCTTGTAGAACACTTTCATCACCCCCCAAATGCCCCCTGTTCCATCTATTCTCTTACTTCCTCCGCCTCCCCTCGGGACCCCTGGTAATGACCAAGATTAATTCATTGAAGGACAAGCTTCATAGTTACTTGCAACAACACAGAGGGCTGGACACACTGGTCTGCCCTCCCCTATTGGGCACTGCCCATGCTCTTGAGAGACTCTTGCTCCTCTATCTGAAAACATAGCAGGCTTCTCCACCTTGCCGCTTATTATGTGATTCTCCACCCACTTATATATGACACTATGGCAAGATGTACTCCCACAAACTCCCTAGAAGCCTGCCTCAGGTGTCCCCTTTCTCGAGTGCTCCCCACATCCAACACCCCAACCAGCATATTGCCATATTGCCATATCGCCAACAGAGCATTTCCAACATTGTAGTTTCAATCACATACCCATCAATCCCCAGTGTTCACCTGCTCCCTCCCCCAACCCTCCCCCTGTTCCATGGACAGTCCAAATGACACTTCCAACCCCACCTCCCTTACAGACCAGCACCACCCATCCCAACAGTATCATTAAACCACTGTCATGTTCCTCAATTGTACAGCTACACTCTTCCACCTTATCATAGATATTTGTCCATATGGGCAATGGCTCACAACCTTCTTCTCCCTTTCTAACACTTTTAATGCCAATTAGCAGGTATGTGAGCTAAATTCCACCCATCGGTTTTATCTACCTGTGGGATACTTTTATTTGAATGTAAGTCATATGTGTACACACACACACACACATAAAACAAGGTAAAACAAGGTCAAGAATAAAAATCTATTGTTTTTCCACCAGTATGTGCAAAGTCTTCATATTTGTGAGGTTAGCAGTGTCAATGGCACTTAAACTATTATAGCCCAGTGAGAGTGGACGCAGGTCAACAGTAAGATAAGGTCTCCAGAAATAGTTTTGTAATGTATGTTTGGGCCTTGTTCCTATAAACAATATAAATCCTGTTTCTCTATTACTCCCTACATTCTATGAAGTTTCTAAAGACCCCCACCAATCACTCCCAGTTAAACTATTAAATTATGTTATATACTTTGAAAATGAACATTTGACATATTTTGTCAAATTACATTTTTCCTGTTTCATTTGGGGACCGATCAGGGGTTATATCCATGAGTATTAGTATTATATTGTTGCAAGTGATAATAGTATGTTGTGGCATGGTATGAAATACAAGGACTTAGCTGTTAATCATATGCTTCTATTATATGTTACAATCACTAAAACCATATAGAATACTTGTTGTAATAATAGGTTACATCGTGGAACCAGGTGGTTGTGTTGTGGTAAACTGCTATTGCCACTGTTACATTTTGTTGAATCCACATCTGTCCAGATGAAGGAAAAATTGTCAAATAAGAATCTTTTGCATCCTGACATACTAGGAAGGATTTTTAAGGGTACTCTCAGAGGACACTTGAACTTTGTTGCTTGTTTAAAGTATACTACAACAGCAATTATAGTAATGTATTTAATTGAATGATATATAATGGTCATGGTATAAAATGAGCGCAAAGGACATAGGGTTTTTTAATAGAAATATAAAGGATCTAGACTGTGGCTGCTCATACAGTGTGGCTTTGGATAAATTTATGAAAAATTCTCAGTCTAATATTCCTCATCTTTAGATGGCTAAAATAACAATCATAATAATGATAATTATAATCTTAACTTCAATTCTATATGAGGACTAAGGGTATGATGTATATTAAAAGTTCATCCCAACAACTAGAATATGGAAATCTCTGTATAGATAGGATTTTTAAAAATTAATTAACTATAAGCTTATGGTGAACTAGGAGTTTTTCTTTGTTCTTTATCTCCTCTGTCTACACTGGAGTCTAACATGAATTATTGTTTGCTTTAGGAATTAGGAAATCAACAGATGAGCATGTGAATGAAATTAATGAATGTTTGGAACATCAGAGAAATGACTTGGCATATAGTGGCAATATTATCAAAATCCACACTTAACTTTCCTCCTAAGATCCAACATCTGTTTCCTCATATGCCTCAAATGCCTTGTCTATCTCTTTAGAAGACCATCTGGGAATCTCCCCTCCCCAGCATGATCCACTACAATAAGTTCCTTTGGACCAACTCATAAAAGAGGTGATGATTATCATACCAGACAGAAATCCTTAGGGCCCCCCTAAACATCCATTTATCTTCATATACTTCCTTATTAACTTTAATTTCATTTTTGCACAGCCAATAACCAAAATATTATGATCCCACAATTGACTGAAGATAAGAGAGAAGAAACCAAGCCACCAGCTCTAAAAACCTGTCCAATATCCCTAGTCAACCTAACCTCAGGTGTCATATCTAAATTCTCATTGATATTAACAAGCCAAACTGCCACAAACTACTGAGTAGCCCTGAAGCATCAGTCCCGCAGCTAACATAATTCCTATTAGAGTTACCTTTAAGGATTCTCATGCTTCCCTATCACTAATTGGACACTACCTAATACTAACAGACACTATATTAGGAAGTCTTCAAGTTGAATTTTGCATCACTTTGTGACCTCTTCCCTCCTATGGTGCTATGTAATCTGAAGACTCCTTGTACTTCAAGATATTTCTCTTCTGAACACATTATCTGTTACTGATTCTAAACTGGTAAGGAGAAAAGACATTGCTAACATCATCAAATTTGCCTGTTATAGCCCTTACAAAATATAAATTGTTGTATGAGTTTGGTATAAACAATTTTGAAAATGCACAGTGTCAAGTTTGGAAAAATTCTGGAAACTGGCCTCCAAAAGGAAACAAATTCAGTATTATGAAACCAAAGTGAGGTGATTTATGTTAATTTCCTATTAGCAACCCTGGTGAATAACAGAAACTCAATAAGTAATTATATTTATTATTATGAGGAGAGAATTTTGAACGTGTATTTTATGCCAGGCCCTATGTTCTGTGCTAAGGTACCATTAATGAATGAGTCAAAGAATTCAGAATCTTGGAAGGAAGACAAAAATAGATTAAAAACAAAAACAAAACAAAACAAAAAACTAAATCACAGTAACATGGAACACATAGAAGAGAAGAATCAATTCAGACTCATTTCCTTAGGAAAAACTCCTGTTATGTTATTTAGGCATGGGAAGTAAATAAAAGAGTTTTGAAAACAAGAGAATGATTCATTGATTTGTGTGTGTGCATTTCATTTAAACAGGGAGATAATTTCAGGAAACCATCCTTTTAGCCTTTGTGTGGAGTGCTAGGCTGCTGCTGAATTCAAGTCCTTAAAAGAAACATCCAACTCTCAATAACTCATTCTAGTTTGAGAGTATCTAAGCATTTTTATGTCCAAACAGACACCTAAATTTGTTTTTTCTAGGTGTTATTGCTGTTGATTAAAGTCCAACAAGTTCCAGGAGAGAAATTTTAAGAACCAGATTTGCTCTTTATAGATCTTTTAATGACAAGCTGGTTAGAATAAACAAAAGCTTGGAAAATACATGAAGAAGAAGAAGAAGAAGAAGAAGAAGAAGAAGAAGAAGAAGAAGAAGAAGAAGAAGAAGAAGAAGATGATGATGATGATAATAATACAGACCTCCCTATGTTTATATTAAAACTGCAAATACCCCAGATATAAGTTTTACTGCACTGGCTCCACCCATAATTACTTCCACATCTCTCTGCTTGGTTCTCTATAACTGGAAGAGTACCAACTCAA
>PVKH010036070.1:0-11645 GCA_004027955.1 Chaetophractus vellerosus
GCTTTAAGTGGCGCACTGAAACGTTATTGGGTAAAGAAATGGAAGCCCCTGAAGGAGTGTAGGGAAGGGGTGGGAGATGGCAGTTTCAGTACTGTGCTTCAGCAAACTAAAATGACGGCCATACATAGGAGATTTGGGGCAGGGGCTGCTTTAGGGACACGGATGGGTTTTAGGGAACCTGTCAACCTGTGAAATGTAAGAAAATGTCTGTATTTGTGTATGTCCAAGTTTCTGCCTCTCAAAACCTGTGACCCGCCCCTGCCAGAGAGGAGCTGCCCCTGAGACAAGAGTCCAAATAGAGACCAACATTCATGTCCGAATATCTTAAATTGTAAGTGAAGCTAACAAACTGTTCAATATGTTCTTCATCCTACCTTGGCAAATATAACCACACAATGACAAAAATGAAAAATATAATATGGTGCGGGTGTAGCTCAGTGGTTGGGCACAAGCTTCACATGTCGGAGGTCCTGGGTTCAGTCCTGGTGCCTCCTAAAAAAAATCCTTTGAAGAATGAAAATTATCACTAAAAGTTGAAAAAAATGACCAAATTTACTAGACATTTTGACAAATAATGAAAATAAATATAATTCATGAATTATGACATTTTTAGTCCATTTAATTTATTGTTCTTATCCTCACTTCAGCAAAATAGTCATAATTAGATTCCACATCATTTTGTTCTAATGATGTTAATCTAAAGGATAAAAAGATGAAAAGTAATGATGTTGAAAATGTAACAACTTTAATTTTATCAAAAATGTAAATCAAAGTAAATGTAACAAATCAAAATATTAAAAATTTTATATGTTTTACTTCTAAAATATTTAAATTCTCTAATATTAAAAAGGGAAAATGCAAATTGTAAATTAATGAATATAAAAACTTAAAGTAAAACTTATATAGAACAGAATTTTATTAATTTATTAATTCATGTATTTTGAAGCTCTGTTTCAGGTGTGTAAACTTTTAGGATTGCTGTCTCCTCTGATGAATTGACCTCTTGATCATTATGAAATGACTTTCTATATTCCTATTATTATTTTTGCTCTGAAACATATATTGTCTGAGATTAATATAGCCACTCCAGCTTTTAAAAAAATTTGTGTTAGCATGCTATATTTTTTCTATCCTTTTACTTTTAAGCTATTTGGGTCTTTACATTTAAAATGCCTTCCTTTTAGGCCAGTTTAATTTTACTTTTTCATGCAATCTGACAATCTCTGTCTTTTAACTGGAGTGATTAAACCACTTATATTTAATGTGATTATTTAAGTGTTTAGTTAAAATCTACTCTCTTGCTATTTATTTTCTATTTACTCCATCTGTTCTTTGTTTTTCCCCCTCTTTCTCTGCTTTCATTTAGATCAATTGTGTGTTTTTATTATTCTATTTTGCTCCTTAGTTGGTTTGTTAATTATAACTCTTTGTAATGTTATTTAGTAGTTGATTTTGGGTTTAAAGTTGTTTTGAGTATAGCAGGGAGCCGTGTAAAATGATAGCTTCCCACCAAACTGAGAAGAATATGTCAGACCAAAGAAAGACTTGGACAAGTCCAGTTGGCAAGCAAAAGAGCCTTTAATAGGGGGCTTATGTGGGGAAGCTCCTCACATGGTGGTGGATCCAGGCCTGGTTGTGGCCTAAATCCTCTCTGAGATGGCAGGCCGAGAGGGTGGCACTTCTGAGGTTCAAGCCCACTTGCCTCAAAGCAAGAGGATTCTTTTATACCACATGTCTATGTGCAGATAGGGAGGTACCTGAGGGGGGAGTGTGATTAAAAAGTGCAGTGCTCAGGAGATAATCAAGGACTGGACATTCACAGTGTTTCCTAGCACGGCAGAAATTACATCTTTACAGTAACTATGGGGGCCGACTCGATAGCCCAGTGGATAGGGCACCGGTATACCACATGGGAGGCCCCGGGTTCGGTTCCCGGGGACCTCTCCTAGCGGGCAGACCGCCTTGAGAATGGCTAGCCGCCATGGGCGGGCCGGAGCCACCGTGGGCAGGGCAAGAAGCTGCCACGGACATGGCAAGAGCTGCCACGGGCAGGGCAGGTCGCCCGCGGATGGAGTGCAGCCAGCCACCCGTGAACTGAAAGCCGGCTGTGAATGGACGCAGAGACCGCCCACAAGCGGGGAAAGCCGCGCCTGTGCAGTGACCACTCTCGGCGTGTCGCCACAGTGGGGGGAAGGGGAGATATGTAATAAAATAAATAAATCTTTAAAAAAAAATACAGTAACTATGTAAAATGAGCATTTACAATGCTTTGTCAGTAAGGCTGAAGTTACATCTTTCTATTGATATGAAGGGGGTTAAATGTCTCACAGAATAGATTATTCTTGGAGTTTCATGGGAGAGAAGTCTAAGTATACTCTATCAGTCATGAGCTCACATGCAGTTATTTCTCAAGGCTTGCTGTGTAGCTACTAAGAAATGAAATGCCAGCTAAAGAAGAAAGAACTGGAAGGATTGTGAGAAAAATTGCAAAACCATACATATATGATACAAAAGCGTACCTCTTTAACTCATCACAGTCTACCTTCAATGGATACCGTATCATTTCATATACAGTTAAGAATCTTACAATATTTTACTTCTACTTCTCCCCTCACAGACTTGGTAGTATTATTGTCATACATCATCATGCATTTTATCTTAACATATTTTAAAAACCCCATATTCATTGTTATTATTTTGTTAAATAGTTAATTATTTTAAAAATATTTATTAATGAGGAAAAATATTATATACTTACCCATGTAGTTGCCATTTCTAGTGTTTTTCATTCCTTTGTGTGGATCTATATTTCCATCTGGTATCATTTTCCTTCTGCCTGAAGGTCTTCCTTTATCTTATAGTGTGTGTGAGTCTGCTGGTAATGACTATTTCACAGCTAAAATAGTCTTTCAGATATTGTATATCTGAGAAAGTCTTTATTTAACCTTCATTTTTGAAAGATATATTCACTGAATATAGAATGATAAGTTGATTTTTTTCCCTCTAGTCTTTTCTTCTTTTATACTCCTCTGTCTTCCTTCTTGCATTATTTTCCATGTGAACTCTGCTACCACACTTTTCTTTTTCCCTCTGTATATAATGTATCTTTTATTCGCTGGCTGCTTTTAAGATTTTCTCTTTATCACTGGTTTTGAGCAGTTTGGTTATGGTGTGCCTTGGTGTCGTTCTCTTTATGTTCCCTGTGCTTCGGGTTCATGGATCATCTCATGTATATGGGTTTGTAGGGTACATCAAATTTTAGAAAATTTTGACCATTATTTCTTCAAATATTTTTTTCTGTCTCTCCCCTGCTTTGGAGACTTCACTTACATATTTATTAGGCCACTTGAAATTGTGCACAGCTCATTGGTGCACTGTTAATTTTTTTAAATTCCTTTTCTCCTTGTGCTTCATTTTGAGTAGTTTTCTTGCTCTGTCTTCAAATTCACTGATCCTTCCTTCTGCAATGTTTAATCTAAACTTAATCCCATTTGGTGTATTTTTCTTCCCAGACATTGCTTTTTTTTTCTTTTTTTTAATCTATAGAAGCTTAATATGGGTCTTTTTATATTTTCTGTGTTTTCACTTAACTTTTAGAACATATGGAATAAAGTAATAATAACTGTTTTTAATATTATTTTCTGCTAGTCCTAACATTTTTGTCAGTTCTGGTTTGCTTTTAATTGGTTGATTTTTCTCCTCATTATGGGTAGAATTTTCCTTCTCTTTTGCTTGCCTGATAATATTTGACTAGATGCCATACATTGTGAATTGTACCTTTTTGGGTGCTAGATATTTTTGTATTCCCATAAATATTCTTTTTTTCTCTCTTTGATGTTCAAATTTTATTTTACAGAATTGGGCTAAGATATTTAGAAAGAGAAAATGGACCCGCTGTAGTGAAAACCAAGTCGGTTCCAAAACTTATTTGGACCTCATTTGGCTTTTACACTTTTCTTTAAAAACTGCCATATATTTGTATTGCTCTTTTTTGGAACTGTAATTCTATGTATGCCTGTATACTATATCTAATTTTACACAAATTAAACAATTATTTTGTTATCCGCTTAAAAAAAAGACAGGCTGGTTGCAAAAGTGAAACCAATTACTGTCCAGGAGTGAGATCCCAAACACCCCAAGATCCCGGGCAGGCAGCGGGGGTGGGAGGGGTCAGGGGCGTGGTTACCCTCTTCAGAAAATCATACCCAAGCCATAAATCAAGAGAAACTTTAAATGGAAGTTAAAATCCATCAGCACCATTATTCAGCTATGAAGCTGAGGAAGTTGCTAGTTTCTCCTCAAATCTGGCACAGCACCCGTGCCACCTCTGGGAGCAGCCACTTCCCCCTCCAAGAGCACAAAGTCCTGGTGCTGTTTGTGAAACAGAAGTAAAAGCACCCCCCCTCATACACACACACACCCCAAAAATCACTTTATCGTTCCCTTTGCAAACTGACTGTGAACTTACCCTCACGGCTAAAGGCACACAACAGAGGGTCCAAACACAAGGCCATGGTGGAAGCTCAGTCACGGGGTTGTTCCAGTGAAGTCCTATCATAGACCCAGACCAAGACTAAAGGTGCAGAATGGCCATCGGGGGGCAGGGTTCTAGAACCAGACATTTCATGGAGAAATCTGCCATGTCCACTTGAATTCAGAAATTCAACGTAAGCACCACTGTTTTAGCTGAAGGCAGAAGGATTGAGTCACAGGGCAAGGAATGAAGCCAAAATTCAGTGCTCAAGAGACATTCCATCTGTGCACCTGGGACACTTACTTTCTTGTAAATGTGTCTGTTGTGGGGGAAAATCACTCTGATTATTTTTCAAGGGCTGTGATCGGGCTTAGAAACAAGATGGGATATTTTCCTGACAGACTTGAAAACCGGGGTTTTCCTCACACTTCAGTAAAGAACTCTGGAATCCACTGGGGCACATTCGAGTGTGGACACCATCATCTACTCTTGACAGGGACCCTGGACTCTTTCAGACCCAAGGACTGCTGTGTTCTCTTTTCCTACTACAACTGTATCTCTCGGCTGAACTCTGTATATGGGCATGTTAGTTTTAGGAAGCCATGTAGCTTTGCATTTTCTCTTAAAAAGAATAAAAGATCAATTTCTTCATTTCACATTGTACTTGGAGCTATTCAAAAGAAAAAGAAAGCCATATCACCCAGCGATGACCACCTGCTTGCTCCTTTTGTTTAAGTCGTCTTGCAGCTCCCTCACCAGTCAGAGGTGCTAAGCAAAGTAACTGCAATCTGAAAAAAGCTCCCCAGATCACCCATGGAAGCACTTTGGACGCATTCTGCAAGAAGACAACAAACCCGCGTATTTCTATGTAAACGTCTTCTTCCCTTTAAGTCTCTTTTCATTTCTCATGATGCCACATCATTTGTGGGGACCTCGTTTGCTTCCTGGTGTCTGTCCTGTCCTCGACAGTGATCCTGTCCTGTTTCAGGCGCCAGGACAGCCAGTGTCCATGTTAGGGAGCCGCTGACTTTTGCATTCTCTTGAAGAGAACAAAAGATAAATTATTTTCTTCATTTCACATTTTATTTGGAGGTATTCAAGAAGAATAGAAAGCCATATCACATAACCATCATGACTACCTGCTTGCTGTCAGAAATATTCTTGAATTTTGTTCTGGAATGCAGTTAAATTTCTTGGAAATGGTTTGAACCTTTTGAGTTTTGCTTTTAGACAAGGCCAGAGACATTTTGGTATTGGATGATAATTCCCCACTACTGAGGCAAAACCCTTCTAAGTACTCTCCCCAATGAATTACGAGGTTTTCTAGTCTGGCTGCTGGGAATGGGCACTGTTTCTGGCCCTGTGTCAGTAACAGCTACTGATCCCCTTTGTCCTTTCAGGTGTTATTTTTTTTCTCCAGCCCCACATGCATGCTCTCTCTATTTGTCTCTCTCCTCTGTGGTACTTTGTCTTTGAACTTTAGCCACCTTGGTCCCCCCAGGCTTGCAGCTTCATCTTCTCCACTTAGGAATTTGCTGGTCTCCACCTGGCCTCACCTTCCCTGTGTCATGTGCTGGGAATTCTCACAAGGCAGGAAACCAGGACAAGTGGGGGGCTCACCTCATTTGTTTCCCATTTCTCAGGGATCACTGGCCTTCAATGACTGATTTCCAGTGTCTTTAAAATGCTGTTTCATGTATTTTGCCCATTTTGTGGTTATTATTCGGGTGAGAGGGTAAAGCTAGTACTGGTTGCTCCATCTTGTCGGGCAACAGAAGTCAGTGTATGAGTAGTAGCTAAGCAGCAAAGAACAACTAGGATCATAACACTCAGCTGGGGAAGGGGGAGCACGGAAAACAGAGTAAAGAGCCAAGACAATGTGAGCTTCCGTGAATTTCTGGATTTGTTATAAATGTTTAGAGTTAGAAAGGGATGTGAAACCTAACCAGCCTAAAATGTTATGAAGCCTAATCTGGGGCAAAAGGGGCAAGTGGGAGGGATGTGTTGACCATGAATTGATAAGTGTTTAGGCTCAGCCTTTAACTACCGTCTCTGCTTTTGAATATGTTTGAAATTTTCCATACTTAAAAGTTAAAAAAAATCATCCAGTCCAACTCTTTGAATTACACTTAGGAAAACTTTTTAAGAGAAAATAAGTGGTTCTTTATTGGGGCCCAGGAACTCCACAGGCATGTTCAGTGGGGCTGGGACCAGTGCCAGAGGCTTGGCCAAGGACTCAGCTTGGGGTCTGCCAGCATATTCAGCTGGGCTGAAGGCATAACCTGTTTGATTGCAGCCAAAATGGGGTCAAGGAGACGGCCCACTTGGCTGGGATCTTGGCTCCAAAGAGGGGATTGAGTGAAGAAGTAAATAGATTGAGGTTAATAGAAGTCAAGTTTTTCATAATTGCAGGAAAGAGGGAAGAGAGAATAAACACTGTGGATTAGAAGTGGAGGTTGAATTTTGTTCTCCCAAAAGACATGCTCAAGTCCTAACACCTGGTACCTCAGAACATGAGTTATTTTGAAACAGGGTCTTTGAATATGTGGTTAGTTAAGATGGGAGGGCCCTAATCCAATATGACCAATATCCTTGTAAGAAGCAGACAATTGGACACACATGAGATATAGGGGAGAATGTCATGTGACAACCAAGGCAGAGATGGGAACCCAAGAATTTCCAGCAAACCACCAGAAGCTAGGAAGAGGCAAAGAAGGATTCTCCCATAGAGATTTTAGACTTCTAGCCTCCAGAATTGTGAGACAATAATTTTCTGTTGTTTTAAGCTATCCAATTTGTGGTACTGAGAGAGAGAGAGAGAGAGAGAGAGAGAGAGAGAGAGAGAGAGAGAGAGAGAAGAGAGAGATAAGGAGGTGGAGGGAGAGATAGATGATTGATAGGTAGATAGAGAGAGAGAGAGAGAGAGAGAGAGAGGTACAGATCAGATATATGTGTGTGTGAGTACATTACACACATCTCCCAGCTGTTCTGCTGAGAGGGTTTAGAAGCAATGACACTCCAGTAGCAATGAACAACTAAGTACATGGATTTTGGTTTCTAAATGCCTTTCCACTAAGATGATGATGAGAAAGGGCTGCTTTCAGAGCTAGCCATGAAAAAATACAAGATGAGCTTGAAATATTTCATGCCAGAAATTAAATAAATGTTTAGAGAATGGAGGTTCATGTCAAAAGCAGCAGCTCAAAAGGGCTTTTACAGACCAAATCTGGAACAATTTCAGCATCAAAATAGTGATCAAGTATTTTGATCAATTAAATTAGATGCCATGAACCCATTTGCAAATAAATAGGGTAGAAGAGAAAGCTCTATTTTACAGTAGAATGCCAATTCATAAATGTAGACCATCTGTTGGAATTTAAAAGCCCCTATTTGGCAAGCATCATGTAATAATTGATTCGGGCACGTATCACCAACGCCTGCCAAAAGTAGTGAAAGAAATTTGATGAGTAACAGGATATTTATAGAATCTCAACAATACCACAGACTACTTGTTCACCACTGTGGTGGTTTGGAGTTGTATGTGTCCCAGAAAAGCACGTTCTTGAACTCAATCCATGCCTGCGGGTGTGAACGCCCATAAACAGGACCTTTTGATGAGGTCCCTTCCGTTAAGGTGCGGCCCAGCTGACTCGGGATGGGCCTTGCAGGGAATGCCACAGACAGAGAAGCCCTGGGAAGCAGCCAAAGCCGAAAGTCAACAGAGCCCCAAAGAGAAGTGAGAAGCCAGGGGAGGCCGCCATGTGCATCGCCACGTGATGGAAAAGCCAAGGACCAAGGATCGCCGTCAGCCGGCCCCACCACAGTCTTCTAGGCCTTGATTTGGACTTCTCCTAGCTTCAAAACCGTGGGCCAACAAATCCCCATTGTTTAAGTCAACACATTGCATGGTGTTTGCTTCAGAAGCCAGGAAACTAAAACAATTACATGTTATAAATAAGCACAAAATGTTTATTTTGTACTTAATTAATAAGGACAAAATATTTATTAACTTAAAATGGAGAAACCTAGCAAACTACATCTTAACCAAGTGATAAAATTTAACATCATCAGTAATGCGGCAAATCAACATTGGGTCTCTTTCTGGTACGAAATACTGAAAAGAACAGTTTTGTTCCTGTGGTATTCCTTCCAAAAAAAACAGGACTTGAATGAGAAAACATCAGACAAACCCAAACAGAGGGGAATTTGACAAAGTAGCTTGCTCATACTATTAAAAACTGCCAAGGCTGTGGAAGACATGGAAAAACCGAGGAACTGGACAAGACGAGGAAAAGACAGGGATGGGAAGCAAAGCATGGAGCTGGATCGGGCCCTCCCGACAAGTGGTGAAACTGTGTCAGGGCTACCTTCCCATTTTGGTAGTCATGCCCTGATGTTTTAGGACAGTTTCCTTGTTTTCAGGAAGTACTAAGGAGTAACGGGGCACTGTGTTCCTGCGGTACCGCGTCCTGACCCGTGTTCGGGAAACATTTGCTGGATTAATTAATCACGATCAGGGCATCCTCAGAGTCCTTGTCATTGGTGCAGCTCGTTAGACCCCACAGAAGCCAACTACTTTGCTTTTGACCCTGCACAAAGCAACGACATGGCAAGGACCACGAGTGTTTGGGAAGCGTGAGCAGGTCAGTTTTGCTCACGCCTGGTGGCGGCTGGTGCTTGCTGGAAATGATGATGATGATGGTAACGCCTGCTGCTTTCCAGGCGCTGCTCTAGGCAGTTTCTTTGAATTATAATTTCACATCGTTCTGATAACTTCCATGTAGTCCACAATGCACTTTTTTTTTCTTTTCACATTTTCTCTTTTCTGAAATCAGGATGTGTCTTTTGGTAGTTGCCATCACACAGCACAGAACTTCCAGAGGAGATTTGCCTTTGCTTCAGCCAGGCTCCTGGGGGCATGGTCGACCGGAGCCCACTATAAACGAAATCCTGCTTGAGCCCCTTGTCCCACACGGGTAATGCAAATTCAGACTCGATTTTCATGACTGCCACCTTTATGCAAATTCTCTTTTTCTCCCTCTACCTAGCATCAAGGTGGAGACAAAAGTTTTCCCATCATCCCTTTCTGCATGGCAGTTCATTTCTTACTTAGCCTCAGGCTGCCCATCAGCTTTGAGTGGGGGTCTTCTGTCAGAGCCCCTTCCTGAGGGTCTCTTCTTCGTACTGGAATAGGACACAGATGCACCTCTCACAATTGACAGCAGCTTATTTTCAACAAATATGATGCTGACATGTCCCATTCACAGACGAGGACATGAGGCCCAACGGGGTTTGCTGACTTGGCATTTGCTGAGACAGGGTTTGGGGTGCCAGGCATTTATGCGGGACCAACATCTACGAAAGGAAGATGTTAGGAACAGAGCTGGACAGGGGAGGCAGTTAAACTGTGCTGCCAGCCTGCTGGAGCCTTGGCAGCAGGAGGGTGCTGGAGCAGACGCTGCTTGCCGGTGTGGCCCGGGGAGCCGGCTGCGGGGAAGGTGAGCTCTCCGTGAAGCAGCTCTCCGAGCTCAGGCAGAGCCGGGCCACGCGGTGGCTGGAGGTGGCTGGAGGGGGCCTTCCCACTGCCGCCCGGCAGCTGGGCAGCCTGGCCTTCCCGGGAGGGGGACCGAGGCCACGTTGTCCGCTCCAGCAGGACACGTGTGCTGCCCTCCTGGCAGATGAGGTGGCCTTTCTCTCTCCCATGCAGCACCACCGTCCACCAGGCCGGGTGCCCCACGCTACGGTGTCGTTCTCCCGGGTCCCGTTGTCCCACAGAGCTGCTCTAGCGTTCACTTCTATGGTAGAGTTCAGGATATCTGCACACTCAGTTTACGTGTAGTCTCACCATCTGCACATGGCTGACAGTTGTGTGGCCCCTATATAAGCCCCACGCCAAGTACAGCAGCCCGGGAGAAAGTGCCGGGAGTGGAGAGTGACCACCAGCCCTGGTCACACGGCAGCCCACGGTCACGCGGCAGCCCCCAAAGAGGGCCCGCCGGCCCGAGCCCACCCGGCGCCTTCGAGGGCAGGCACAGGCACGCTGTTTCAACGCCTTCGCGCTGAGGTTGATTGATAAAGACAATGGAGACATTTTCATTAAGTTACACTCATAGCTTAGCATTTTTTTAGGGCGAGTTTTAAATTGATTGACATTAAAATCATGGATTTGAAAATTTAAAGTAAATTTACAGTGTAAAGGAAAAATCACAGCAATGATAACGAGGACCACTCAAATGGGGGTCTAGTGTGTTAAAACTAAAAGTATCGCAGAGATAACAAGTGAAGCACAAAGCATCCAACTGCAACTTTCTACTTTTTGAATAACATTCAGGGTTTTGTTTCATAAAAATCACATTACATCAATGCTATTGATTTTAGTATTATTAAGTGTATTTATTTATTTTATAATTATTAATATAAAAATAAAACTGTTAACAGTATCAGTGTCATACCATCAGTGTGCAGACTGGCTTGGATTTTATGGGTTTTTAGTGGGTCTGCAGGTATAAGGAAGTTATGCCATATTTGAGTTTAAGTAACACTACGTCTCTACCACCGTCAACACTGGGGGGCCATCTGCTGTTCTCTTGGAGAGGGGCCCCCATCCGCGGGTGGGAGCGCTGCTGCGCCAGGGCCCGGGCGGAAGGACGGGCGGGGGAGACCGGCCAGCACCCACGGCCGTGTGGGAGCCCACTTGATCTCCTGCTGCCCGGGGCCGGGGCTTTGTACACGCCTCCTTGTCACTGGGAGCGTCGCGCTGTGGCTAAAGTTCCGTCTTTCATAACTCACCTGCGCCCTTCCTCAACTTGCAGGCGCAGGGTGCAAGGCAGTGGCCTGCGGGCCGCTTTCCACACGCAGCTCCGACGCGAGGCCCTGCCCGAGGCTCCCTCACGCGCGGCCGGGGGCAGGGACAGCCACCGCCAGGCCCCGGGGCCGGCACGGGGGGCGCCAGGGCCTCGGACACCGCCGAGCGCACCGGGGCCTCGCCGGCCGCTGCGCGCCGCGCTAGCAGCTTTCACCAGCTCCACGTTGGTACGTGCGCCTTAAAAACCAACTCATGGTTGCAGACACTTCTGCTTTTTGTGAGCCAGTATAATACTTTTTAATCTTTGTAGGCCACAGAAGGACGCAGGCTGAACTCGGGGAAGTTATAAGCCGCCCGGGAAGGCAC
>PVKH010036071.1:0-11644 GCA_004027955.1 Chaetophractus vellerosus
CTCCGCCCACCCACGGCAGCTTGCCCTTCTCAAGGTGGTCTACTCCCTAGGAGAGGTCCCCGGGAACCGAACCTGGGGCCTCCCATGTGGTACACCGGCGCCCTATCCACTGGGCTATACGGCCGGCCCTTGACCAAACAGTTTTCTGTGATATGAGCTACCTTGACCATGTTCTTCAAACCTGGTTTGGAAGTTCTGTCTGAAAATATTTCTACAGGCTCTTTCTGTTGTGGGCTTGTTCTTCTCACTCCTCACTTGCAAAGAGAGAAGGAGGATAGGTTACTCCTCATTTTTCTCTAGCTACCACCACTTTCAAATCCAATTCATCTATTTATCAGTTGCCTTTCTCACATCTGTGTTACCTTCTTCTGTCTTTTAGGGCTCATGAGACTCTTAGATTTTTATCGAAGCATCTGATTTGCTGTTTTTTTCCCCCACTCCGTCTTCTCTTGGCAACTTCAGAGACTTGTTATCTCTGCATTAATAATATGTCTGATGCCTTTTTATTGGCTCTCAATCTCCTCTTACTCTGCCAGTGTTCCTTTTCAGCCCCTTCATCAACAGCAAAGATCACTTTTCCTAGAGCTGTTCCACCCTCAGATCTGCCTGTAATCTCTGTGCCTACAGCATTTGCCAGAATTGAATTGATGCTTGGTCCTCAGCAGGACTTCTGTAGCCTGCTCCTTATATTTTTTTCTTCCATATGCCTCACTGTTTTCAGTGAGTCTCCTTTATACTGCTTCCAATGTGACCTTCATTATTGGGGTCCCCCGCCATGTTTCTTAAGTTTCTTGCTGAAAATTCTTTTTTTTTTTTTTTTTAATAGTTTTATTGGTGTATAATCTACATCCCATAAAATTCACCCATTTTAAGTGACTTTTAGTAAATTTGCAGGGTTGTGCAAGCAGCACCATAATCTGGTTTTAGATCATTTCCATCACCTCCAAAAGATCCCTTGTGCCTTCTGCAGTGTACCCTTGTTTCTACCCTTGCCCCAGGCAACGACTAACCTGCTTTCTGTCTCTACAGATTTGCCTTTTCTGAATGTTTAATATTAATGGAATTATAAAATACCGTTTTTTGCATCTGGCTTCTTTCATTTTGCATGTTTTTGAGGTTCATTCATGTTGTAGCATGTATCAATATTTTGTTCTTTTTATTGCTGAAGAGTATTTCTTTTAGTGAGTATAGCACGTTGTACTTTTGGTTTTGTATCTAAGAAGTCTTTGCCTAACCCAAGGTTATGAAGATTTTCTCCTCTTGTTTCTACTAAAAGATTTATACTTTAGCTCTGCCAATTTCCTTTTAAGCTCTTCTGTTATCTTATTCCTCATTTAATCCTCACGCTATATGCTTTGATTTATCATTATCATCATCATCGTTAGTTTTTGCTTTGATTTTTATGAAGAACTTGACTCTTAGAGAGGGTAAGTACCTTGCCTAGGTTGTGCAAGTGGGTATAGAATTGACTTGTTTTGGAAAGTAACCTTTATTTTTGTTATACAATTTTGGGGTGTCAAAAAGATTATGTCCACTTACTCAATGTATGAGTTTCCTGTGATGTTTTAAGTCTTTCTTAAATTGTGTTTTTTATTGTCTAGGCCAAGGATAATGGACAGCCAGCCAAAGCAACCAGATTTTTAGCCTTGGACAAATGCTTGCCACATAGAGACTTTCTTCAGGTAAAAAGAAAATGAAATAACATTACAGTGTAGTTTTACTCTACCAGTGGTTTAAAAAATTAAATTTACTTTATACATTAGTGTTTTTAGAGTAATGAATTGCTTTTCAATTTTTAAAAGTCATATTAACATATTTAGGATATTAAAAATTGATGCATATTTCTTAAAAATTACCCATTTTGTCCTGTAGGTGATAGAAATAGAGCATGACCCCAGTGCTCCTGATTACTTAGAGTATGATATTGAATGGCTCACCATACTCAGGGCTACTAATGATCTTATTAATGTAACTGGGCGCCTGTGGAATATGCCTGAAAACAATGGCTTGCATACAAGGTAAGCTTGACCTTGTTTAGAACTTGCATGTACAATCTCCTCCCCTTCTCCTCCCCTCCCCCCCCTTTTTCAGGCTTAATTCATTCGCTTTATTTTTCTTGTGGAAAAACACTCTGAGGTAACCACATGATCACAGCTGGAGCTTGGGTCCTCTGCATAGACTCTGGTGAGGGTCTTTACAAGATGGTCCTGAATTTCTGATAGGGAGATTTGGTGAACATGGTCTTTTTCCAGAGATTAGGGGTGAGGTAACTATAGGTCTTAGAGAGGCCATCAAAGGTGGCCTTGGCAAAGTTGTCCAGAGTGCCTGTGCAGCCCCTCGCTGAGGAGTAGCAGTCATCAATACGGCAAGCAGCAGCAGCTTCTTGTTTTCAGGGGCTGAGGCTATGGCAGTGCCTCGGGCAGGGATGAGGTGCCCCAGCATAGAGCCACAGTGTCCTGTCATCCTGTGGTGTGGGGCTTACTGCTGTAGCCCTGCTGCAGAGGGACGATGGAGAGCTTGGTCAGGATGATGACCCTGTGGATGATCGTGGCTACCTCCTTGGAGAACTTAACACCCAGACCGACAAATGGCCATTGTAGTTCCCAATGGTGACATGCCTTGAACCTGGTCCACTGGCCAGCACAGGTCTGCTTTATGGACAGGCATAATTTTCCAAACCTCGTCCTTGAGGGATGTACCCAGAATAAAGCCAGTGATTTCAAGACTGCTTGATAGGCAGGAAGAAGAGATAGATCTCCTGCAGGGACTTGATCTTCATATCCTTGACCAGGCTTGTCCTTGGCCTTGCCTCTGTGAGCTCCTCAGCCTTGGCCCTGGTCCTGGCCCCAACCCGGGCAGCTCCCCTGGACCTGGACGCCACTGCCAAAGCCTCTGTGGGAGCCTCATTGGCTTACCATTCCAACCCCCGGAGCCTCTGGACCCTCCTGAAGCATTGGTATGATCTGTCATTTGGTGTTTTCTCTGAGAAATCTCCCCTCTTCTTTTTTTTTAATCAAGGGAATTATTGTTGAATAAGTATCTGAACAATTCAGGGTTTACTGACTGGTATTCTCTAGAAAACTACAAGTTTTTTATCTAAGGAAGACCAGGAAAAGGACTGTTGAGCACCAACCAAATAAATGTGTAAATGTGTATGAAACTATAAAAATGTGACAATTTGGTCCACTCATTAAACTAATTTATATTTGTTTTGGAATGTGAGTTAAGGACAGTTTTTTTTTAAGTTGTTTTTATTTCAAATGGTCCTTTGCTAAATTACCTATAATTTTACTAAATGAAATTTTTTAAAAAAAATTTATTACATATCCCCCCCCTTTCTGCTTGTTCTTGCTGTGTTCATTCTTGTATTCTTCCATGTCTGCTTGTCCCCCCCGGTGCGGTGACCTGCCGAGTCAGCTCACCATGTGGCCGCCTGCCTGCTTGCGGGGGCTTGCCCTGCCCGCGGGGGCTTGCCTTCTCAAGGCGGTCTGCCTGCTCAAGGAAGCCCTGGGAACTGAACCCGGGGCCTCCTATGTTGTAAACCGGCGCCCTACCAACTGGGCTATAGCCGGCCCCCTAAATGAAAAGTTGATGCGTGGCTTGTTTTTTATCATTGCACTTAAAGCCCATTGTTAGATTTCATCATTTATTGCCTGAGGCTGGTAAAATGTAAAAAGCTGTTGTTTTGGACTCTTATAGGTGGGATTATAGTGCAACAGAAGAAGCAATGAAAGAAGTATTGGAAAAATTGAATCATGACCTCCAAGTTCCATGTAACTTCAGTGTAACAGCTGCTTGTTACGACCCTAGCAAGCCACAGAACCAGATGCAGCTGGTTCATAGGATCAATCCTCAGACTACTGAGTTTTGTGCCCAACTTGGCATCACAGACATTAATGTCAGGCTTCAGAAGGCCAAGGAAGAACAACACTTGTGTGGTAAATATGAAGAGCAGGATGCCGGGGAGAGTAATGACTCTGGAGAAGATCCTAGTGAGTATAACACAGACACATCTGCCCTGTCCTCCATTAACCCGGATGAAATACTGTTAGATGAAGAAGAGGAAGAGGAAGATAGTATTGTAAGTGCACGCAGTGATATGAACACACCATCGGTAGAACCTTCTTCTGATCAAGCTTCTGACTTTTCTGCAAGCTTTTCTGATGTCAGGATCTTGCCAGGTTCCATGACTGTGTCTTCTGATGATACACTGAGTTCCCCAGTTGGTAGAGAGGGGAAGCCTGGTGAGGCTGTGCAGCCGAAGAATGGGAAGGACTTACCTGAGCTGCCATTGAAGAGGTTGAGTGATGAACATGAACCTGAACAAAGAAAGAGAATTAAGAGGAGGAATCAAGCCATCTATGCTGCAGTAGATAAAGATGATGATGCAGCATAAGACAATTTACATGCCTTAGTATCACATGTAGATACTTAATTTTTGAGACTGTATTTTTAGAGTTGGATTTTTGACTGAAGACTTTGTAATAATGAAGTTACCATACGAAAATTTTAGTAAAGTATGGACATTGTCTTTAGGCCTTTGTATGTTTCATATACAGACATATTAAAATTCCATATATTTTCCTGATTGAATACTTTATTTTGAAGTCATATATTATTCACGTTCATATTTTTAGTAGACACTTTTTGAACACCCGCTGTGTGCCAGGCACTCTTCTGTAAGATGGCATACAAGGATGAGTAAGGGTATTTTGCCTTCAAGGAATTACTACCACTGTAAATATCTTAGTGTATAAAATATGGTATATGTGTACTTTGTTTTACAGTATTGTCATGTTTGAATATACAATTTTCTATGCTTTCTTTTATTATAAATCTTATCCCTGGTCAACTCTTAGAATGTGTCATATATAAATTAAAATTGATGGTGGTTGATAAGATTTCAGGAAATAAAGTATTAGAGCTACTAAGGATTAATGAACATAAAATCTTAACCTTCATCTCTGAGATTAATATATATTTTAGCTTTACCTTTAATTGTACTGTAACTAGTACTGTGTCCAGGTCATTTGGGCATAGTTCAGCTTAGGTTCCATTAGTGTCTGACTTGAAAAAGGCATGCGACTTTAATGAAAACAATGTGGTGTTGGTGCATGTGTGAACAGACCATGAGCAGAATGAATAGAAAGACCAGAAATAGGTCCAAACATATATAACAATTTAGTTTATGGTTTAAATGATGTTTCAAATCACTGAGGGGAAAGAGGACCTTTTAAATAAGTAGGGTTGGACATCTGGATAGCCATTTGGAAAGAAAATTGAATGCATATTTTACATTATATACCAAAACAAAGTCCAAATAAATCAGAGATCTAAATGTGAAGAATGAAAACATTTAAATACCAGATGAAAATGGGTAAATTTCTTTGTAACCTGGAACTGAGGAAAACCTTTGTAACTACATCTCCTGAAAGAGGATAAAACGGGAAATTTTCGGTTGTATATTTATTACCAGAATAAAAAACAAAACAAAACATATAGAAATGTTTAACACAAAGAGTGAGCCCAATATAAACTATGGACTATAGCTAATGGTATAGTTATAATATTATTAGTTTATCAGTTGTAACAAAGGAACCACACTAATGCAAAATATTTATAACAGGAAAAACTGTGAGGGGGGTCTGTTTGGGAACTCTACTGTACACATTTTTCTATAAACCTACATCTGCTCTTATATATATAAAGATTGTGGGGCACAGAAACTTGAACAAAAATGTTCATTATTCATGATAGCCAAAAAGTGAAAACAATCCAAACAACTGATGAATTGATAAACAAAACTGGTATATCTCTACAATGGAATATTAGTGATAAAAAGGAATGAAGTACTGATACGTACTATAACATGGATGAAACTTGAAAACATGCTAAGTGAAAGAAGCCAGTCACAAAAGAGCACATACTGTATGATTCTTTTTATATGAAATGTTCAAAATAGGTAAATCCGTAAAGACGAGTAGATTAGTGGCTGTCTAGGACTGGAGGAATGGAGTGGGGAGCAATGGGAAGTGACTGCTAATAGGTATGGGATTTCTTTTGGGGTTGATGAAAATGTTCTAAAATTACATTGTGATGGTTATATGGCTGTGAATATACTAAAATCCATTGAATGGGACACTAAATATTATGTGTGTGTATATATATATAGGAGATCCCCATGATAAGGTGTGAGTTCTAGGTTATATTAGGAGAAAACGGTGGGATGCAGAACAGTGTATATAGTGTGTTAGTTTTTGTGTAAGAAAAGCTTCCTTGTTTTGCTCTTTTCTTTTACTTTTGAATTTGTAAAACATTTATGTTTTAAAAGTCAAAACTATATAAAAAAATATAATCAGATGTCTTGCTCCCATTCCTAAGCACTCTACTCTGTTCCTTCCTTTCCAACTATTTTCATTAATATCTAGTTTATCCTAGTGTTTGAAATGGTGATACCACAGGTGAATCTTTAAAGTGGTGGAAACCCAAAACTTGTAAGTTGTGGAAGTCATTGATTTTTTGGTCTGCAAGCATCCATTCCTCTTTCCAGTAGCAGCACTGATGATTTTTTTTTCTTAATAAATCCATTTTATTAATACATATTAATAAAGCATACAATTCATCCAAAGTGTACAATCAATGGTATTTTGGTATAATCAGACAGTTATGCATCATTAGAGCATTTTCATTATTTCAATAATAGTAATAAAAACGAAGAAGAAAATTCACCTCTCAATGTTTCCCCTGCTGTACATAGCTGCTATTTCTGGCTATTCTTGCACAATTATTTATTCATTAAGTAGTTTTATTGAGATTTATTCACATACCATACGATCTATCTAAAGGGAATAATCAATGGTTTTTAGTATAATCACAATGTTGTGCGTTCATCACCACAAAAAATTTTAAACTGGTAAGAACAGATACTACACTTGATCTTAGCCAAAAGGCCAAGAAGCGATACCACAAAAAATTTTAGAACAATTTCATTACTCCAAAAAGAAAAACTCCACACCCCTTAACATTCCTTCCCCAGCCCTACATAACCATTAATCTAATTTCATCTTTATAAATAGATTTATATTTACACTTTATATAAATGGAATCACATATCGTACTTTGTGTCTGGTTTCTTTCACTTAGCATGTTTTTTTTTTGTCTGATAAATTAACATTTTGTAGTGTTAACATGCATTTGTTCAGCTTCAAAGAAAAACAGCCTGATGTATGCAATTTTACCCATATTCATATTTCACATGCAGTTTTATTATGCTATACAGTCCATGTTATATTTGTTTTTAGCTTTCCTTTTAGTAATATAGATGACAGACTTTCCCTTTAAACCACTTTTTCTTTTTCTTTTTTAAGGAGTACTGGGGATTGAACCCAGGACCTTATACATGGGAAGCAGGTGCTCAACAACTGAGCTACATCTGTTCCCCAATGAGAGTTGGTTTTTTCGTTTGTTTGTTTTGTTTTTAGGAGATACCGGGGATTGAACCTGGGGTCTTCTACATGGGAAGCAGGTGTTCAACCTCTTGAGCTACACCTGCTCCTTACACCACTTTCATACCCACGTAATAGAGCTGCTAGTTACAAAGATGTTGAAATTTCTTTCACCTTTTCTATTCATTTCCAAAGATTAACATGTGTCCTTTTTACCAATTCTGCACGAGTTAACACTCAGCTTTCCATTCTCTAAACTCATTCTATTTTCTGGTGACCCATATTCAAGTTAGTAACTCCACGAGATTACACAATATATTTAGTTCATAGTAGCACAATCATACAGTATTTGCCCTTTTGTGTCTGGCTTGCTTCACTCAACATAATGTCCTCCAGGTTCATCCATGTTGTCATATGCTTTATGACTTCTTTTATTCTTACAGCTGCATAATATTCCACCATGTGAGTATACCACAGTTTGTTTATCCAATCATCAGTTGATGGACACCTGGGTTTTTCCCAACTTTTGGCAATCGTGAATAATGCCTCTGAATATTGGTATGCAGATGTCTGTGTTGACTATTATTTTTTGGGAATCACCTCTATTATGCTGGGTTGGATATTCAGGGTGTCCTGCCATTACCTGTCCAAAGGCAGTCATGTGATATAAGTTATATCAATTAGATGCCCCTTCCTTGGAGTGTAAATCTTGATCAGAGAGAGAAAAAGATGGAAATGATTGGTGCTCATTAGTTCCGGTGGCAGTGCCCTGACAAAACTTTTGAATAATTTCTACATTATTCCACACCCTCAGAGGTGCACTTTTTTAGTTTAGTTTCTCAGTATTCTTTCCATCTTCTGACTTACCCTCCATCTTCTAGTAAATTCTATTGTTTAATTTAGCCAGAATGTGTTTTGGTGCTTGCAACCAAACTGAGTGTTAATGATTGTAGTTAGCGTAGGAAAAACAAAAGCATGATAAGAAAACTAAGGCCCTTACCTATTATGATTTCCTTCTTCCTTCTTTATCAGCCTAGGTCACTCATCTATTCAAGAAATATTTATTGAGGTACATATGTCCTAGGGACTATATCAGGGATACAATGATGAGATAAACAACATATAATTCTTGCCTTCACGAAGTTCATAGTACAATAAAGTAAATTGTTATTAATAAAATAATTACACTAACAATTGTAAAATTCCATCTGTAGTAGTGTGGCAAATGAGAGGGAACAGTACTGTAAGAGCAAATCAAAAGGACATTTGATTCACAGCTATTATTTGACATTATACTTACTGGCAGTATTGGTCAAGGTTATAAAATAAGGAAAGGAAATAAAAGATATAAAGGTTAGAAAGGAAATATCATTATTTGCAGACCATCTATATAAAGATCACCAACATAGGAAGGAAGAAAAGCAAAATAAAAAGACATGTACAAAGCCAAGTTTTCCAGTACGAAGAGAATTATAAAAATCAATAGAATGATCCTACACCAGCAATAACCAGCAAGAAAAAATGATAGAGAATAACAACACAGCAACAACAAAAATGAGAACATTTCTGTAAATCAGCTTGTTAAAATTGCACAGGACTTCAATGGAGAAAATTTTAAAACTCTGGTTGGTGATTGAATCCTGTCCCCTACAAAAGGCATGTTTAGGTCCCAACCTCTGGTCCTGTGGGTGTGAACCTATTTGTAAAAAGGACCTTTGAAGATATTATTGGTTAAGGTGTGCCCAAACTGAGTGTGAGTCATTGGACTTTAATCCAATGTGGCTGAAATTCTTATAAGAAAAGGAAGTTGGACAAGAAAGGAGAAGCCGTGGTGAACATTCAGAAACTGGAAGTCAACAGAACCTGAGAAAGGAGAAGAGAAAGGAGAAGACCCTGGCATGTGCACTGCCATGTGGGAGGAAAGCCAAGGACCAATGACCGCCAGCAGCCAGCCCCAGCACACCGTAGAATTTGGGAAGAAGGTATTGCCCTGCTGATTCCTCAATTTCTCCTAGCCTCAAAACCATGAGCCAATAAATTCCCATTATTTAAGCCAATGCATTGTATGGTATTTATTTCAGCAGCTGGGAAACTGAAACACCTGAATTAAAAGAAATAATACAATATTTAAATAAAGAAATAGTCCATGATTCTGGATGTGAGGGCTTAATATTGGAAAGATGTCAATTCTTGCCAAATCAATGATGACCAATTACCTCCAAAATGCCTTTGTGAAAGCATTGACTCCATTCTGGTAATTTAACAAAATCCGGGAAGTTAATTTTTAATATAAGTTATAATGATGAAATTATGAAGAAGACTCCGAAGCAATTCCTAAAACTGTATTAAAGTACTGGTAACAAGAAAGAACACTGTGAAATGTGACCATTATCTTTATTTTTAATATATAAAACATGGAGAGGAAAGGCTCAAGGAGAGTATCAAATGATTCCAAAGCATTTCAGTTGTGCTCCCTTTCTTTACCATTTGGGTTTCTCTACCTGTTGATTTATTGAATCTAAAGTGGGGAGTTCCTGGTGATTTTCTGAATTTATCATTTGTAATTTTATCAAACTTTTAAATTCTTACCCAAAAACAGTTCATCAGTCATTGTTGAGAAATTTTATCTTTAAAATTTATTTTTTGGGGCCGGCTGTATAGCCCAGTGGATAAAGGCGCCGGTACACCACTTGGGAGGCCCCAGGTTCGGTTCCCGGGGACCTCTCCAAGCGGGCAGACGGCCTTGAGAAAGGCAAGCCGCCATGGACGGGCAGAGCCGCTGTGGGCAGGGCAAAAAGCTGCCACGGGCAGGCCGGAGCCGCCACAGGCATGGCAAGTCACCCATGAAACACGGAGCTGCCGCCCGCAAATCACGGAAGCCGAGCAGCCCGCAAAAAACACGGAGCTGTGCTGCCTGCAAAACACGGAGCGGAGCCGCCCATGAAACGGAATGGAGCCACCTATGAGCGGGGTGAGCCGCCTGCACGGAAGGCCGACTCGGCACGTTGCCTCAAAAACGGGGGCAGACAAGAAGCAAACATAGAAGAACACAGAAGAATGGACACACAGCAAGAGCAAACAGAAAGAGGGGGGGATATGTAACAAAAAAATGGATAAAAGTAAGTAAATAAATCTTTAAAAAAATTTATTTTTTGAATTGCTTATATATTCCCATGGAACACAATCCAAATAGTACAAAATTTATACAATATATACAATGAAAAATCTCTCACAAAATAGATGTTAGATGAGAGAGAGAGAGAGGGAAAGAGAGAGAATGAATGATATAACAAATGTGCCAAATGTTAAAAGTTGGTAAGTCTGTGTATCTGGATAGGGGGTATATTGGAGTTCTCTGTATTATTATTATTTTTTCTTTATTAGACAAGTTGTGGGTTTACAGAACAATCACGCATGAAATACAGTATTCCCATACAACATCCCACTACTTAAAATTGCATTGGTGTGAAACATTTGTTACAACTGATGATAGCACAGTTTTATGACTGTACTATTAATTAAAGTCCATAGTTTAACTTAGGGCTCACAGTTTGTGTGGTATAGTTCCATAGATTTTGAAAAAACTGTTTTTATTCTGTTGCCACCAGCAATGAATGAATATTTCTATCTCTTTGTATAGAGATAGAATTATCTCTATGCTTGTTTGTTTTTAAATAGCAGGGGAAATGGTAGCTCATCGTGGTTTTGATTTTCAATTCTCTGATGGCTAATGATGTTGGTTGTTACATTTTTTTCATGTGCTTTCTGGCCATTTGGATATCTTCTTTGGAAGGTGTCTGTTCAAGTCTTTTGCCCATTTTTAAATTGGGTTGTTTGTATTTTTGTTGTTAAATTGAAGGATTTCTTTATATAATCTGGATATTAAACCTTTATCAGATATGTGATTTCCAAGTATTTTCTCCCATTGTGTAGGTTGTAGTTTTATTTTCATGATAAAGTCCCTTGAGGCAAAAATGTTTTTAATTTTGATAGATCTCAGGTATCTAATTTTTTCTTTTGTTGCTCAGAAACCATTGCCCAATACAAGGTCTTGAAGATGCTTCAGTATGTTTTCAGGAGTTTGATAGTTCTAGCTCTTATATCTAGGTCTTTGATCCACTTTGAGTTGAGTTTTGTGTGTGTGTGAGGTAGAAGTCCTTTCTTTCTTTCTTTCTTTCTTTCTTTCTTTCTTTCTTTCT
>PVKH010036072.1:0-11645 GCA_004027955.1 Chaetophractus vellerosus
GCACGCGAATGGAACGCAGCCAGCCACCCGCGAACTGAAGCAAGAGCCGGCCGTGAATAGAAGCAGAAACCGCCCACGAGCGGGGAAAGCCGCGCCTGCGCAGTGACCAAGTCTCGGCGCGTCCCCGCAACGGGGGGGAAGGGGAGATATGTAATAAAATAAATAAATCTTTAAAAAAAAAAAAAAAAGAAAGAAAAGAAAAAAAGCAGAAGAGGGAGAGAAGAAGAAGGAAGAAGGGAAGAAAAAGAAAAGGGAAAGAAGGAGAAAAGGGAAATAAAAACATAAATAGGTAGGGTAAAAAAACATGCACAGGAAAAAACCTGGAAGCCTATTTGCCAAATGTTAATGGTAGCACTCTAAATTGCTTGTGGATTTTATTAATTTTAATTGATTGTGTATTTTATTAATTTTCTTCGAGGTGGGTTGAATTTTTTGTTATAAATTTTAAAATTTTTATTCTCCCTTCACGTTAATGGCTTTTTCCTAGTATTCTAGTTTGTTTTCTCCAAAGATAGAAGTAGTAATGAAAACTCAACCTCTATTCTCACTTGGGTATATATCCATAACTTCCCAAAATATGAAATGTGGATTTCTTAATCTTAGGTTTAATGGAGTGGTATTAACATGTGTAAATTATAAAATCAGCTAATAAAAATGATTACCTCAACTTGTGCTTGCTGCCTTGCTAAAATTATGTTAAAAACATCAAGGTTCTTCTCCAAGTCCTATAAAACAAAGAGACAGTTGTAAATAAAGAAAATGATCATTAAATGAAAAAAATTTTTCTTCTGATTCCTATGCTTATCTATTCCATTAATAGTACCTGTGATCTAGTGAAAATTTAAATATAAATTTGAACATACACTTGGCTTTGAAATTTTTTAGTTTTTACAATAGGCAAAATAAATTTTCAAGGAAGTATATACCCTTATGAAACAGAGTATGAAAATAATAATTCTTCCATAAGACCATTATCATTCACAAATAGCCATAAGTGTACAGGGTAACAAGAATATTTCAGGAAGATACTTGTTTAGGTGCCATCCTTATAATTATTACTTCTGACTCTCCCTATCTTATATTATTTTACAACCATTGTACTAAAGGCACCATTGTAAACCACACATAATTTTAGAATGTTAAGTTCTGCAAATCAAAAGTAGGCTAAAGAAGAAAGTTATCTGGAGAATTTACATAAAGGTAGGGTAGAGGGAATCTAACATTTACTGGGGGACCGGTATGCCAGCTACTTTATGTGGTATCTCATGCAATTCTCCCAACTGTTTCCATGTTATACACAAGAACACCAGACTTGATATTAAAAAACTTGTGTCCATGCTCAAAACACTTGGTAAATGTCCAAGAAACACCTGAATCCAAATCCATCTGACTCCAATACCTATGCTTTTCTAGTTCATCATAATGGTGGTTGCCATATACTTCAGAATAATAAGAATTCAGCGCAATCTTCATATTATCAACTAGTGGCAGAAATAGTTCTATAATCAAGTTCAAATGATTTTAAGCAAATTATATATACATCATGAGTTTTTCTATCTTTTAAAAGGGCATAAATAAGACTCCTCCTATCTCAAGGAGACGTTTAAAAAACTGTTTTTTATAAATGATATTTTGAACTCTTAAAAATCCACCACCACATATAAATATGGTACTTTTGCTAATAAAGCAAATAAGATACATCAAACTAATAATAAACACATATTTGAACAGCTTTGATACTGATTTTCTAAACACTATTATGAAAAACAAATTCCCCCAAATAATTTATGATAATCATTTTTTATCTAATATTAGGATGGGAAAAAAAGTAGTTTAAGATAGATGGAAAAAACTGGGATATCTTTCAAAAAGAGATTGATTTTGTTTTTTCTAAAATTATATTTTTGTTCAAACTAAACAGAGAAACTTTCATTAATATAAATAACTCACAAAAATTAATACTGAAAGATGATGAAATAAATAATAGCTATCACTTATATATACAAGATATACCTGAATGTGTTTCTGTACTTCTTCTGAGACTTTAATCTGGGTTAGCTTGTTTTTATAGGCGTTTTTATAACTCTTGACCAACTGCCTGTGCTTTTTTATATTACTCCACGACCACATCTGTGTATATCTTCTAATATGAACTTCAAGAACAGAATCAATTGCATATTTCCACCTACAAATCAAATTTTGTTAGGGAACTTTTAAAATAAAGGCTTAAGAAAAGACAGGAATATCAAGAGGAAAGACTGACATTTTAGATCTATAACATCTAAATTTTTGTTTTTATTAACTGTCCTCCTGTAAGAACTCAGCAATAACATTTCAATCCCCCAGTATCAATCTCTGACTTAAATAAATTGAGATATAAGGAAACCATTCCAGGATGAGGGTATATATGAAAATCATAGACACAAAATACCATGTTGTGGGAAATTAACAGTACACCCCTATGACTATAACATTCAGTACGTGTGGATCACTACTAGGCATTAAGACTTTAAGGACTGCTGAAACACAGTTGAAAATTTTAGAGTAATCTAGAAGCAGGAGTACAATAGGTTGTATTTTATAAAAAAGTGATACAGAACATTTAAAAGAGCTCTCTTTTCTATTTTAAAAAATAGTGGCTGCATTAGATGGCTTTAAAGGTCTTTAACTCTGAGAGTCCCTGATTATATGATTATATGTTTCTCAGAAAACAAAAAAAGCCAATTCTAACTTACCATTGTTGACCATTGGTATGAAGTGGTAAATAAGGCTTAAACTTCCTGTAAGGGGCATTTCTAAACATATAATCCACTGACTCCAAAAGGTCAATCATACTTAGATACTATAAAAATAAAAACAAAATTTTTTATTACATTACACACATGAATGAACACCATATTTTGTTCTATTTTTCAGTCTAATAAGACTTCAAATTCCCTGAACAATGACAATCATAGTTGCCTGGTAACACAGTAATATACTATATTTCATCGGATTTAAGACACCATCAATTATAAGTTAGAGAATTATTTTTTTATTTTCACTACAAAAGAAAAAGGTGCTGCCAATTAAATTGTGCCACACCATCAATAATAACATGCATCCTCTTTTTAGATATGTGAAAATGTAAAATAAATGTGCATTTAGAAACAATGAAATATGGTATCTGTATCTGCTGACAAGGAATATATCTGTTTCTAAAACTATATATTTTTCCTCTAGCTATCTATAAGTTGATTTTCAAATTGCTCCAGAAAAATACTTTTAAATAAAGCAAGATAAAGCTATTTAAGCACCCATCTTACCACCAATATGCAACTCTGTAGATCTGATAAACAGCTAAAATGGGGGGAAACACACACACATACACATAGAGCTAACACAACTATAGACAAGAGAAAGAAAAGGCCAAGTCTAGCTTTTCCTGCTCTCCAATTTTTCTTAATGCAAAAGGTTCCCATGTATCTATCTATTCAGCACTTGAAATGTGGCTACCCTGAACTTAAAGTAAGTGTAAAATGGACCCCATTATTCAAAGACTTGAGCTTAAAATATATATATATATAATCTCATTAACAATTTTTACATTGATTACATGTTGAAATGATACTGTTTTGAGTATGTTAGGGTAAAAAATATGTTATTAAAGTTAACTTCACTTTTTATTTTACTTTTCTAATGCAGCTACTAGAAAATTTTAAATTTCATACAGAACTCACATTAAATTTTTATTAGACAGCACTGAACTAGAAGCTCAATTAGCTAAATGTCCTGTCCTGAATTCACTTCCAATTCTCCAGTCCATTATCCAAACTCCCCGGGAATATAACCAAGCTTGAGAAACAAGTGGATGAAAAAAGCTGCCAACAGACCTTTTCTAACAATTAAGGAATTAAAGGGTCTACTATTAAAAAATGAGGAGGGAAAAACACATTAAAATTTTCCATTAATAACTGGGAATCAAACAGAAACAGCGTCATTCACTCCAGCTCGATAAGATTCTCAACCATTAAGGAAAAGATCAGATAAAATAAAATAAGCTATTTCTTAAATTTGAAACCTTTAAAAAAAGAGAGAGAGATTTTAAAAAGTCAAATTGCAGCATAAAGAAACAAAAGAACCACCAGAGTACTGAAGGAGAAGGTTATCCTTTCTTCTTAGGCATACCCTTCCTGCCTTCCCCAAAGGCAAAAACAGCCAAGATTTAGTGTTAATCTATGCTAGATATATCTGAAACTTACCTGAGGCTTGGTCAGTTCAATGGCAATATTTTGTACCTCTATATTCCAAACAAGTTTGGGTGTCTTCAGTTCTGTTTCTGCATAAGGATTTATGTAGAGTTTTGCCGAGGCTGATATGGGCTGGAAAACTTGCATCACATGGGAAGACATAAGATATATTTAAATTGTCTTTACATACGAACAATTGTAAATTTAATTATGAGAACACTGTTACTCTTAAAATAAAAAAACTGATCAAAAATATATGTAACAAAACCCCTACTAAAAAAACATCTACTTATCTGCCATAACACCAATTATAACGCTCAATGGTAAAAGTGAAAACTCCAGGAAGGAAATGGGAATCCTATACTTCTAAATGAGAAACATACAAAACATACACATTCTACTCTTGGCTATTCACAAAATATATAAAGTTAGGCTTTTCTTCCCTACTACAAGGAAGGAAGTGAAATTTGATTAATTCTGTCTTACTTAATCACTGGTATAATTTAGGAACAGAATCATGAATAAAATTCATATTACCAAAAAAAAATTGCATACCACTTTATGAGTCATTATATATGTAATATTAGAATTAACTAAAGAAAATATTCTCGAAGTTGAAAAAAATAGTATGAAAGGGTATATGACAGCAGATAGGGCAAAGTAGATGGTAAGTTTTAACCATGAATAATATTAAAATTATATAAAATGCTGTAATTTATGGTATCTACAGGTTACATAAGATTGTACGAAAATTTTAACTGACTAACAGGTTATTTATAAGTGGAAAATGCTTCAGAATGAAATTGTAGATTTTTTCCTAACTAGTTCTTTCAAATAATAAAACAAAATATTTTCACAAACTGGTGGCATTTGAAAATTTTATCATCATCAAATACAGGAGACTAGGAAAATAAGAGAAAGTGCTACATCATACAGGGGCAGTTAGCTATAAGAGAACGCTAAGAAAACACCAGTGAACCGAGGTAACATGGAATATGGAAGAACATGGGCATGAGAGCTGAGAATGATCATAAAAGACACACATCATTTTTTAAAAATAGCTTCTTCAGAATGTGAACTCTGGAGTGGAAAAAACAGATGGGATAAATAAACCAGAAGCTTTGCTAGACATGTATTTAAAAAGTAAATAAAAGTGCAGCGGCCATAGAAAAGCTCACTTAAGAAATATCTAAAATAGTCAGTTTTGCAATAGTGACACACTAAGAGTGACCTGAATACCCAAAACACAGAGATTTAGCTATTTTTATAAACCTAAATATGAAAACAACAATGACAATAATAAGGTAAGAAGAAAACACGAAGGTCGAGGAGGACTGGCTGCTCAAAGTGAACCAGAGCCACATTCCCCTTCTCTCTCTCTCTCTCCAGCAGTGCACACATTATGATCTATTCCTCAATGATTAGATATAATCTAAATATGCTATATCAAAAAACCAAAGTATAAAATTATTATTTTCTCTTTTTCTTTGTCAAAGTAACTTTATCAAAATACGTATATTAAAGTATTTAATTCTATGCTTCCTACATAATGAAATTAACTTGTACCATTACTTACTGTATTGATGCTTTGGGGACATATTGCTACTTGTAAGAATTTCACTTTTCAGCTGATCCTAAACAAAAAATTGAATTAAATAAGAATGAAAAAGAAAACATGTATTCAACCACACACCAAAAAAACTTGGTGTTTAAATCAGTTTCTATATTCCCCATTTTGTAACCAGCAGTCTAATAAGAAAAACACTGAACAATATTTACAGGTGCATTTCTTTAGTATAAAAATATGTAAGTAGGCAATTCTTTTTGTTGTTGTTGTTACATATCCCACCCCCCCACCCCCCGTCTGCCTGTTCTTGCTGTGACCATTTTTGCACTCTTCTCTGTCTGCTTTGTCTCCCCCGCTGCAGCGACGCGCCGAGTCAGCTCACTGGTGAGCGGTGGCCTTGCCCATTCGCGGGCAGTTCGCCCCGCTGGCGGGCAGCTCTGCTCTGCTCGCGGGCAGCTCTGCTCTGCTTGCCGGTGACCTGCCCTGCCCGTGGCGGCTTTGCCCCACCCATAGAGGCCTTTGTCCTGCCCACGGTGGCTCTGCCCCGCCCATGGCGGCTTGCCCTCTCAAGGCGGTCCGCCCTGCTCAGAGAGGCCCCCAGGAACCAAACCCGGGGCCTCCCATGTGGCGAACCAGCGCCCCATCCACTGGGCTACAGCTGGCCCCTGGCAATTCTTTAAAAATTCTAAATATCTAGAAACATTACGACATTGTGTTCCCCTCATATAAAAATATGTAAATATATGTATGAATATAAAGATATAAGAATTGGGATAGTAAATATCTTCTAGTCAGTAGCAAACTATGTGTTACAGTATTTGAAAAATGAGAAGAGAAGCTTGGAATTAATTCAGTCCAAAAGATTCAACTGTTCTTCCTTTCTCCTCTAAGTAAATAAAATAAATATAACTAAAACTGGCTTTGCACATTAAGTTTTGAATTAATCTTTAACTATTCAGGAAATCATAACAAATACTTAACACATTTGCCAAGGATATGTTCTTTAGATCAGAAAGACATCATCTTTCATCACAATACTCTTAAAGTAACTATTCTCATATGAAACATATAATGTAACAAGAATGCCATCAAAATGTGTGTAAAAATATATAGCTGCAGTTTAAATTTAATACTGTAGTATCTCTTCTATCTAGTAAGTGATTCCACAAAGAGCTTCAAAAACAAAAGTGCTAAAACACTGTTCTTAGCAATGTTATTCACACTAGACAAAGGTGGACGTAACCCAGTGCCCATCAACAGATGACTGAATAAACAAAATGTGGTATATACATACAATGGAATATAATTCAGTCATAAAAAGTAATGAAGTTCTGATACATGCTACAGCATGGATGAACCCTGAAAATAATATGTTGAATGAAACATGCCAGACACTAAAGGAAAGATATTATATAATTTCACTTATATGAAATTAACAAGAATATGCAAATTCATAGAAAGAAAGTCACAGGTTACCAGAGGCAGGGAAGTCGAGAGATAGGTGGAAGGGAAACAGGGATTCAACACTTAACAGGTATAGAATTTTCTGTGACGGAAAAATTTAGGTAATAGATGGGGCACAACATTGTAAATATAATTGATGCCACTGAATTGTGTGTTTGAAGGTGATTAAAATGGGAAATTTTGTGTTGTCTATATTACCACAATATAAAAAAATAAATAATAAAATATTTTTTAAAGACATAATAGATTCCAAAAAATGTGTTTCCCACTTCTGATTTATTCACATACAAGTTAAACAAATGACTTATAGTCTGTCCTCATTAAGGACCTTAATATTAAACAAATTTAAGGAGTATATAGTTGGTTCTTCCATGTACACACTAAAATTAAAATTACCAAGATCTGTTCCCTTGCTCCCTGGTAAGACATACTGCAGTTTACATTCCAGTAAGCACTGAGACTGTCAAGTCGTATAAGCTGAAAAAGAAAAATGGAAGAGAACAAATAACTAACCACTGAAGTTATGAATCACTATTAAAAGATTATTCTCACATTTATTACTCTAAAATTATCCAAATGCCATTTCAAGTTTTTAAAGGAAAGAAAATAATGCAAATATGGGGAAAATATATTCATGTTATTCATATAATTTATTATTAAGTCTAGTATTTGCTAAACTGTACTTCAAAGAACTGTATTTCTAAGGGATTCATTCATTCAATTATCAAAAATTTATTGAGAATTTAGTATTTAATAGGCCCTGTAAATATTTTACTGAATAAGAAAACCACCATCCCTCTAGTGGATATCAACGGCTATTTGAGGGGAGAGTGGGGAAAGAGAGGATTCTGTGATCAACAAGGTGGGGAACGATACATACAACCCATCCATCTTAGATATTTACAGTGTTTATTAGCATATTTAAAGCATTGTGAAGTTGTTTAAAACAAAATGAAACATGCCTTTTTAACTACATATAACTCAATACTTTAATCAGTAATATTACTTTGTAGACAGTATTTTTTCTACTAATGACATCTCAATTACCAAACACTCCATAAAATGCCATTTGGGAAATATTGATTTTATCCAATTTCTTCATTTTATAGGTGAAAAGCCTAAAGCTCAGAGAGGGTAAGTGATTATTGAAGGTCAATACCAGATTCTAGACTCTTTTTTTTCCTTAGGAGGTACCAGGGATTGAACCCAGGACCTCATATATGGGAAGCAGGCACTCAACCACTGAGCTACATCTACTCCCCAGACCCTAGACTTTTAACTCACACTCCAATGACATGTTCTGTTCCACTGAGTTTTCTTCAAAAACATACATAAATGTTTATACTTTGCAAACTAAAAAGGAATTACTATTCTAATATAATATGATACTGAGGCAAGTTAGTATAGTGAAAGAGGGAAGGCGGCTTGGACCCAGCAGACAACATGGCCAGCAGACCAC
The DNA here is from genome assembly GCA_004027955.1 of Chaetophractus vellerosus. Lineage (NCBI taxonomy): Eukaryota > Metazoa > Chordata > Mammalia > Cingulata > Chlamyphoridae > Chaetophractus > Chaetophractus vellerosus. The sequence goes on from PVKH010036072.1 coordinate 8,720, forward strand.
GTGGCCATGAGACCACCTGGAAACCTCCTGAAGGGAAGGCTGCCAGAAAGATCCTGCAAGACCCTGGCCTCAAGAGCCCATTTGGAACTCTTTCCATTGTCAAGGGGAAGCTCCAGATACCTTCAAACAAAAGGCCTCACTATTGGTCCCCTAAGAGCTAATGGGGGAGGGAGGTAACCAATCAGAACAGCAAACAGCTGAAGCCCCTCCCCAACATTATGGAGGGGGAGGAGTAAAAGCCTTAAAAAGTCCTGCGATTCATCCTGTAGCATGCCCGTATCCATGTGTAGGACTGTGTACTCTTTACTTGTTTCTTAACAAACTCTTTACTCCTTTGCCTACCATATGGTACCTCCTTAAATTCTTTTATTCAACATAAGCCAAGAACCTAGAAGCCCAGATCCTAAAGCCTTCCAATAACAATACCTTGTATATATGTTTTTCTGCTTCATTTAATATGCACGGAGTCCAGTGTTCATTTGCAGTCTAAAAAAAGAGAGAGAGAGAATAACTAGAAATGTAGTCTGGTATCACACAATAGTACTCTAATTTTCAAAAACTGGAGCTAAAAAAACTTAAAAAGAAAAGGCACCTAGCTAATGTTGGCTAATATTAGCTATCTACTTCTTTACATATCACTATGACAAAATCAAAGAAATAATGAAAATAGAATTAAGGAAGTTCTAAGTTAACTTTGTGTTCATATATTCATTCACTCATAAAAAAATTGTTGCACTATTATATATCTGAACTGTGAAAGGAATTGGGTATGAACAAAACAGTCTATAATCTACTAAAGAAAACTCAAAAAAAAATAAAAATAAATATGGTGAAATAGGAAGATAACCAGGAGAGTACAAAAACCACAGCACAACCATGATTCCATAAGGACAGAATGGTCAGCAATGCCAAAGGCTGACTTTAGATAAACTAAGATAGACTTATTTAGCAACAAGGGCATTACTGATAAACTTCTTAAGAAGTTTCAGTGGAGGAATAGGATGTGTACGTGGATAGGGAGTCAGTGGGAGGTGGGAAAGTAAAGATAGCAAGCATAGAAAATTCTCTCAAAAAGTTTGGTCGGGGGGCCGGCTGTAGCCCAGTGGATAGGGCGCCGGTACAAACATGGGAGGCCCCAGGTTCAGTTCCCGGGGGCCTCACCGAGCGGGGCAGACCACCTTGAGGGGGCAAGCCGCCGTGGGCGGGGCAGAGCCGCCGTGGGCAGGGCAAAAAGCCGCCATGAGCAGGGCAAAGCCGCCACAGGCAAGGCAAGTCGCCCACGAGCAGAATGGAGCCACCCGTGAGCAGAGCAGAGTCGCCCCTAGCGGGGCAAGCCGCCCGTGAGGGGGCAAGGCTGCCGCTCACCGGTGAGCTGACTCGGCACGTCGCCGCAGCAGGGGGAGAAAAAAAAGCAGACACAGAAGAACGCAAAAAAAAAATGAACACAGCAAGAACAAGCAGAAGGGGGGGGGGGGATATGTAAAAAAAATAAAATAAAAGTTTGGTTGGAAAGAGGAGGAGAAAGGCAAGGCAGTAGTTAATAGGGCCGGAGTTAGTCAATGGTGTAAGACGGAAAGCTTTCCTGTTGAGATGAGGGACAAGACAAGGATGCCCATTGTCACCACTGTTGTTCAAGATAAAGCTAGAGGCTCTAGCTAGAGCAATCGGGCAAGAAATAGTAATAAAAGGCATCCAAATCAGAAAGGAAGAAGTAAAACTTTCGCTATTCACAGATGATATGATCGTATACCTAGAAAGTCACAAAAAAATCTGCAACAAGGCTGCTAGAGCTAATAAACAGTATCAGTAAAGTGTCAGAATATAAGAACAATAGGCAAAAATCAGTGGTGTTTCTATATACTAGTAATGCACAATCTGAAGAGGAAGTCAGGAAAAAAAATTCCATTTACAATAGCAACTAAAAGAAACAAATATTTAGGAATAAACTTAACCAAGGATATAAAGCAATTGTATTCAGAAAACTACAACACATTCCTAAAAGAAATTTAAAAAGACCTAAATAATTGGAACAACATTACATGGTCATGGATTAGAAGACTAAATATCATGAAAATGTCAAGTCTACCCAAATTGATACACAGAATCAATGCAATCCCAATAAAAATTCCACAAGCATTTTTTAAACAAATGGAAAACATAATTATCAAATTTATTTTGAAGGGTATGGGGCCCCAAATAACCAGAGACGTCTTAAAAAGGAAAAGCAAAGTTGGAGGACTTTCCCTCCTGGACTTTAAATCATATTACCTAGCTACAGTGGTAAAAACAGCATGGTACTGGCATAAAGATAGACACATACACCAATGGAACTGAACTGATGGTTCAGAAACAGATCATCATTATCTATGGTCAGGGGATTTTTAACAAGTCTGTCAAACCCACCAAGCTGGGTAAGAACAGTCTATTCAACAAATAGTGCTAGGAGAACTGGATATCCATAGCCAAAAGAAAGAGAACACCTATCTCACACCTTATACAAAAATTAAATCAAAATGGATCAAAGACCTAAATATAAAAGCTAGAACCGTAAAGATGTAGGAAAATATCATCAAAACCTGGTGGTAGGGGGGCTGGCTGTAGTCCAGTGGATAGGGCGCCAGTTTACCACATGGGAGGCCCCGGGTTCGGTTCCCGGGGACCTCTCCAAAGCAGGCAGACCGCCTTGAGAGGGCAAAAGCCGCCGTGGGCGGGGCAAAGCCGCCGTGGGCAGGGCAAAAAGCCGCCACGAGCAAGGCAAGCCGCCCACGAACAGGAGCAGAGCCGCCGCCCGCAAACGGAGCAGAGCCGCCACCCGGGAATGGAACAAAGCTGCCCATGAGCGGAGCAGGCCGCCTGCGCGGTGGGCTGACTCGGCGCATCGCCGCAACAGGGGGAGACAAAAAGCAGACACAGAAGAACGCAAAAA
>PVKH010036073.1:0-11658 GCA_004027955.1 Chaetophractus vellerosus
TATTAAGCAGTTTTATGGAGATATATTCATATACATTATGCTCTAAATCATACAATCATTGGCTTTTAACATAATCACAAAGTTGTACATTCACCATCTCAAAAATGTCAGAACAATTTCATTATGCCCCAAAAAAGACTCCACAAACCCTAGCATTCATTCCAAAGGCATACACAACCACCAATCTAATTTCAACTCTGTAAATTGAACTATACTTACACTCTACACAAAGGAATCATACAGTATGAAGCACTCTGTGTCTAGTCTCCTCCACTCAGTACAGTGTTTCCTTTTTGTCTGCTATTAACATTTTGTACTATTAACCTAAATTTGTTCAGCTTCAAAGAAAAATGGTCTTATATATACAAATTTACCTATATTAATATTTTACATAATATATTTCTATTTCACATAATATATTTAGTCCATAATATTGCAGCCATACACTATTTGTCCTTTTGTATCTTGCTTGCTTCACTCAACACAATGTCCTCCAGGTTCATATATGTTGTCATACATTTTCCAACTTCATTTCTTCTTACTGCTGCATAATACTTCCATTATGTGTATACTCCACAATTTGTTTTGTCATTCTTCAGTTGATGGATACTGAGGTTGTTTCCAACTTTTGGCTATCATAATGAATAATGCTGCTATGAACATTGGTGTGCAGAAGTCTATCTGTGTCACTGCTTTCAGTTCATCTAGGTATATACTTAGCAATTGTATTGATGGGTCCCATGGCAAATCTGTATTCACCTGCCTAGGAAACTGCCAAATAGTCCTCCACAGTGTCTGTACCCTTCTACACTCCCACCTACAATGAATAAGTATTCCTATCTCTCCACAGCTTTTCAATTACATTATTCCAACTTTCTAATAATGGCCAGTCTAATAGGTGTGAAATGATATCTCATTGTAGTTTTGATTTGCACCTCTCTAATCGCTATTGATATTGAACATTTTTTCATGTATGTCTTTGCCATTTGTACTTCTTTTTTGTACAGCTGTCTTTTCAAGTCTTTTGCCCATGTTTTAAATAGGTACTTTGTCTTTTTTAAAAATTGTTGAGTTGTATATATATGTCATGGTTATTAAACCCTTATCAGATTTTTGATAGTGAAGTATTTTCTCCAATTTATTAGGCTGCTTTTTAACCTTTTTGACAGAATACTTTGAGGTGCAAAAGTGTTGAATTTTGAGGAGGCCCCGTTTTTCTGTTTCTTCTTTGGTTGCTTGAGTTTGGGGTGTAAGGTTTAAGATATTACCACTTACTACCCAGAACTTGAAGATGTTTTCCTACGTTTTCTTCTAAGATTTTTATGATTTTTGTTTTTATTCATAGATACTTGATGCATTTTCAGTTAATTTTCATATAAAGTGTAAAACTCACCCTCATTTTTGAAAGACAATGTTGCTGGATTCTGAATTCTAGACTGGCAGTACCTTTTATACATCATACCACTTTCTTCTTGCCTCCATGGTTTCTGATGAGAGGTTAACACTTATTGAGATTCACTTGTATGTGATGCTTTGCTTTTCTCTTGCTTTCAGAATCCTCACTTTGTATCTAATATTTCTCATTCTGAACATTAGGTGTCTCTGGGTAGGTCAATTCAGATTTATTCTGTTTGGGGTGTATTGCCTTTCTTGGATGTTGATATTTGGCTTTCAAAAGGTTGGAAGTTTTCAGTCATTATTTCTTCAAATATTTTTTCTGCCCTGTTTCCATTCTCTTCTGTGACATTGATAATTGGTATGTTTGTGCATTTTGCATGGTCATGTAATTCCCTGAGACCCTTTTCCATTTTACCCATTATTTTCTCGTTCTGTTCTCTTTTTTCCAGTTTAGACATTCTGTCTTAAAAATCACTAATTCTGTCTTTGAGCATTTCAAATCTGCTCTTATGTGCTGCTAATATCTTTTGAATATCTTTTGAATATCTTTTGAAAATCACCCCCCCCACACACCGAGATGGCTCCCTAGTCTGTTTGCTCATTGTTTGTGCTCATTGTTTGTGCTCATTGTGTGCTCATTGTTTTTGTTCATTATCTGTTCATTGTATGTTTTTCTTTACTTTAGGAGACCCTGGGAGCCAAACGCTGGATCTGCCACATGGGAAGTGGGTACTCAACTGCTAGAGCTACATCCATTCTGTCCTTATTTTGTTTTTGCTCATGGTTTTCTCATTTTTTTGCTCATTGTCTGTTCATTGCTATTTCTTGATGTTTGTTTATCTTCTTTAGGAGGCCCTGGGAACAAAACACAGGACTTCCATATAGCAGGTAGGTGCTCAACTACTTGAACCACATCTGTTCCACTCTAAAGTATTTTTAATCTCATCCATTTTATCTTTAGTTCCAATAAGTTCTGTTACTTCTCTTTGCAGGCTTTCAAATTGTTCTTTTTACTCACAAGGTGTCTTCTTAATATCCTTTCTCTATTTAGTCATATTTCCTTTCAATTCTTTAAATTGGTTATAGAGAGTTGTGTGATTATCATTGATTAATTGTCTTAAATCCTGTATCTATTCATGATATTTGGTTTGTTCCTTTCCTGGGCCATCTCTTCCTGTTTAGTAGTAAGGTTTGTAAATTTTTGCTGGTATCTAGGCATCTGAATATGTTGGTGAATTTACACTGATGACCAATTTCTCTCTCTTGCCTATTGATTTTTTTCCACAGCTCTTTTTTGATATTTGTTTCAACTAATTATAAGTCTTTAAAACTGCTCAGTTTAAGTTATCAAAATCACACCAGGGTCTAACTAATGGTGCACAAATTTTCTCCCTGGGGTTAGAGTACAGAGAATAACCACAGAATTTTTTGTCCATGCAACTTCCATACTGGTCATCAGATGGTGCTCTTTGGCACACATTTACATTGAGGAGTGTTTCTTTCCATTTTATTGAGTTTTGGTCTGGCGAGAACCAAGATTCAAAGAGTACTCTGCTGGCTGAAGTCACAAAAGAAAGCCTCCTGGCTTTTCTTCCTTTTTTCCTAGTAACAACTGACAGGGAAGATGTCTGTTCCCCTCTCAGTCAGCTGCAGTGAACCAGGGATTTTACCCCAGCTTAATATCTGGGGGTAGGAGAGGGGTGTCCATCTCTGCTGTCCCAAGTGTTTGGTAACTCACATTTCTTGTTTTAGGTTCTTTGTCTCTCTTTCCCTCACCATCCAGGGAGTTGTGAAACACTGTCCTGGTCGGCTGATCCCCAATGCAGATCCCACAGCCAGCTTTTGGGCCTTTCTCTGTTGTTTAAATGAGAGTGTTGAGCCCTACCTGTATAATCCACTGTCATCTTTCCACATTCCCCCTCATTTAACTTTATAACCACACTTACAAAATTGACTTACTTTTATCAATACAGGAATTATGAGAAATAAATCAATAAAAACATGTAGGTGTGTTCCACATGAATCTCATGACCACTGTGTATAGTGAACAATAAGAGGTTTTTCCTATGTTTTGCCCATGAGTATATAGATTTACTAAGTTAAAGTTTTGTTATGGGCATATAAAATATAGTATTCGTTTATATGGGAAGGAAATGTATGTTAACACCCCCTCATTTTGATGCAAATATAATGAAATTCCAGAATTTGCCCCTATATTAAGAAAATAAAAGTGATATTTTCATTAGTAATATATTGCTGAGGAAAATTTTCTATTCACCTGTTTTTTGAGATTTCTTGTTGTGTATATAAGCAAATGAGTACATGAATTATATGTGCTGAAGTCAGTTCTTCATATTCACAAAGAACCAAACATGTATGAGGACACAGAGCAAGGGGCATGTGGCTAGGATTAGCCTTAATTTGGAAATTACCCAGGAATTAATTTTTGTATTTCATGTTATTTATGCTTTTACATATGGTCAAAGGCAAAAGTATCATATATGAAGTTTCTATCTGCAGCAAAGAGTTACCACAGGTCTCCGTTATATAGAGAAAAAGAAAATGAGTTTACTAAGCAAAATTACCACTGCAGATGTTAGATCTCAAGGTAATTAAAATATAATTTATTTAGTACATCAATATCAAGGAAATATTACAGTTAAAATTTCTTAGTAAATAGGTTATTAAATTGTCTGTTAAAAATTGCTAAAGAAGAGTTCTTTCCACATCACTTTTTATCATAATAGACTGATAGCTGATAATCTAGAGGATCATAATAGCCCTTCTAGAGTGTAAAATCTCCCCTCATTTTTGAGGTCCATCTTGACTAGTATGGATCTTACACCCAATTATCTAAGAAATATACATCAAGGTGCATTGGTCAGAAATATGTTTTAGATGCATCAGAAATTTACATGCAAGTGTTTTGGACACCCATGTGTGCATGTACACATTTTTTAGTACCCAAAATTGTCTACACATTCATTTAGTCAATCTAATAATATTAAGAAATATATACTTTATCTTGCCTAAGTAATATTTGGTTTTAACAAGTTCTTTAAATGTGTAAATTTTCACACCTTATTAACATCTTTATAAACATCTAATTTTTTTCTTTTAGCTTCTACAATCCAAAATGTAGAAGGTTTTTTTCTTGCTTTTTTAGTTTCAGATATTATATTACCAATACAAGGTATCAACAAAATGAAAGATAAAGATCTATCCATCAAAAATGCATCAGTAAAGAAAAATGAACTCCTCACTTATATAAAGAGTTCATATTAGAATTTGATCTGTAATTTATATCATGACCCTCTTCCCCTTTGGAAAAGAAACACTTAAGAATCGAGAGGGTATACATTTTACTCCTTGATAAAACCCTGTCACTGCCAACATAATAATGGGCAGTAATTTTGTAACTAATCATTTTAAATCTTTAAAAAAAGAAATCAATTGTTTGAGTGACAATTTTGCTTATTTTCATGTGCTAAAATTATAATCAAGAAAAATTTTTCCAGGAATTGTTTTGTGAGACCAAAGTATACAATGAATTGATGTTATTATATTTTTTCTTTAAATAGCAAAAACAATTCTGATTATACAATCAACTTGCTATAAAATTGAATTGCACATGTTAGACCAGTAAAGTTTAACACTATTTAATGTATCATTACACACTTATATATTGTTAACACTACTTACCATGCACATGAAAAATGGTGTTAGAACACTTTAGATCCAAATGAATGGGATTTTGAAATTACTTTCATATGTAATTCCTAAATTGATTTTCCAACAGTGCATAGATTACCAATGATATTTTAAATTATTATGAATTAATTACTTTATTTGTTGTCACACATGCTTGATTCAACCCGGGACCTTGTATGTGGGAAGTCAGTGCTCAACCACTGAGCCACATTGGCTCCCCTGAGTGGGTTTATGTTTGCTTGTTTTTTTGCTTTGCTTGTGTTGTTTGTTTATTTTTTAGGAGGCACCAGAATTGAACCTGGGATCTCCCATGTGTGAAGCAGGTGCTCAACTGTTTGAGTCACATCCGCTCCCCTAGATATATATTTTAAGAACTCAAGAATTCATATAATTTCTTCTAATTCTGATTAAATATCTATAAAATACCTCAAGGACATTTCCTTACATAACCATTCTATTTTTATAATTCTTATTTCCCATTGTGGAAATTCTGTCTCCCTAAAATTTCATCATATTTTATCTGTGGTAATACACCTAAATTTTTTTTCCAAATTATTTTGCAGTCCTTTTTGTATTTAGTATGTGTTTCACTAAATTTAAATTCTTAGCATCTCATGTTCTTAGTTATTGAAATGAATCTTCTTTTATATTTTCTTTATTACCACAATAGGAATTTGAAGTACAGGTACATTGCTTTTCCTCTTTACATTCTATTTTAAGGCTTAGTTTTTTCATCCATCCAAATATAGTTTTACTTTTAAATAAAGATATATGAACCATGTAAAAATACATAAATATTTATGCTCAGAATTTTCACTGAAACCTATCCAACTCACCCAAATGCTAATAAAGATAAAATCTGTTAGGTATTGAAGCATTGTGTCAGTGAATCTTAGTACAAATATTATTTATACTGTATGTATGAGGATAAACTAAGGACTATATAGTATTGTGAACTTGGTGGTGGATGAGAATCATGGTTAATTGTAGAAACACAAGAGTGATCGTCTATGAACTGGAACAAATATAAGTCTCTATTAAAAGGTATACAGAATATGGTGATACATGGGAAAAATACAACTCATTTACCTTATGGACCATAGTTAACAGTAATATTGTCATATTCTTGCATCAATGGCAAAGAAGTATTATATCAAGGCTAAGGATAAACAATAGGGACTTAAAAGAGGGTGTGGTTTACATAATAGTTTACATACTATCCCTCACAATTTTGTAAGTTATGACAAAATATATAATGGCTTGTATCCTTTATTACAATGTCATTCAGGATAATTCCTACATCCCCAAAATGCCCCATATTATGCTTGTTTTTCCCTATACCTCCCATCAGAACCTCCAGGGCCACTGACTCCACATTAAGGATAAAAGCTCTTCTGTTGTTAGAATAACCATAAGTCTATAGTATAATAACCATAGGTCTACTTTAGTACATCATTCATTACCCAATCCTGAGGATGCTGGGATGGTGAAGCCTGATCTGCTTTTAATTGATAGAGGGCTTAGATCCCATAAGGCTGATGGATGGGGCTATCTTACTTGCAGTTGCAGACTCTCTCTGTTCCTTCAGATGGGCATTATCCTTCACCATCTCCTTGTTGGTTGTCCTGGATGAGTCTAATGAGCTGGAAAGTAGGTGTTACAACTCTGTTGAGATACAGGGCCCAAATGGAATATGGACAGCCCAAATATTTAAGTCTCTTATTCTTATACCTATCAAGTCTAGTATTAACTATAGGTTCAAATAGAAGGGGCCAAAGAGCCATGTGTAGAGAAAACACAAATGAATCCAACTCTCACACAGTGGAGCTTAAATTCCAAAGTAGGGCCATACTTAGTGGCAATGCTCCAATGTATGTTCATCAATTGTAACAAATATACAACACTAATGAAGGGTGTTGCTAATGTTGGAAAGTATAGGAAGGGCAGGGATTGGGGCATATGGGAATCCACCATATTTTTAATGTAACATTTATGTAATCTAATGTTTTTTTTTTAATTTAAAGTATTAAAAAATAGGGTAAGGGATTTTTTCCTTTTAGTGTTATGAAAACAAGCAAAAATTGAGTGAGGTTATGACAGCACACCTCTGTGATCAAACTGAGAGCCACTGAGTGTACACTTTGAATGGATTGTACAAGGCTTGGGACTGTATAATACAGTGAACCCTCTGCTGGATGATGGATTGTAGTTAACAGTAAAAATATGACAATATTCTCTCAGGAACTATAAAAATGTACAATACTGTTAACGTGGTGTTAATAATAGAGTGACTTATAGAAAAATTCATTAAATGTAAGCTGTGGAATAGAGTTAACAGTAATATTTTGGTTATGTTCTTGATCATTTGTAACAAATATTCCAAAACAATGCAAGATATTCATGGTGCAGTGATGTATGGGAATCCTGTATCTTATGCATGATTATTTTGTAGGCTCACAACTACTCTAATAAAAATATTATGTGTGTGTATATGTGTATGTATCTGTGTATATGTGTATTCATTTTTCTTATATTACTTTCTTTCTTACATGAAAAGAAGCCTGCTATATACATTATTTGCTATTTCCTTTTATTTTACTTTAAATATATATTATGTAAATCAGCAAATATTAGTTTACAGAGAAACATACTGTTCGGTCTTTAATATAACAATGTTTCTTTGGTTGGAAGAATTATAAGTTATAGAGCTGTGAATGACTAATATAACATTATGTTTATTATTTATCAAATTTTAGAACATATATAGACAGACATATGATATTGTATAATACATAATATTTGATATATGTATACATATAACATTGGTAAGGTTGTGAGATTAAGGTTCACATTAAACTTGGCTTTGAGAATATTAGAGTGATTTTGTTAGAGATAGACTGGTCTTATCAGGTATGTTCTAAATTTTTTAATGATAAAGTGTCAGGATTTCTGCAATTTATTTTAATGTTTAAAAGGTGCATTGAGAAAAAGTCTTATTTTTAATGAACATTAGTAATATACCTATGCATAGATGTATAGTGATAATTATATTTGATAAAAGAATATGTATCCTTTATGAAACATTTGTTTGAATCTATATTTATATTTATAAAATTAAACCTCTATATGCATAGATAAAATAATAAATTAGCATTATTTTATATATTATTTATAACAGGATCTTTTGTAGGCAATGGCTTCTTAGACTTTACACACAAAGCACGAGTAAAAAAAATAAATAAATAAGAACTCTTCACAATTGAAAAATTTTGTACTTCAAAGGGCTTTGTCAAAAAAATTGAAAAGCACCTTTTTCAATGGGAGAAATGATTTGTAAACTAAATATCTGATAAGGTTTTAATATCCAGAATATATGAAGAAGTCCTATCATTCAACAATATAAAGACAAACAACCCAATTTAAGAAGGGACAAAAGACTTGAATAGACATTTTTTTCAACAGAGAAACTACAAATGGACTATGAAAAATACATGAAAAAAATGCTCAGCATCACTAGTTATTAGGGAAATGCAAATCAAAACCACAATGAGAAATGCTTTCATCTGTAAAATGACCATTATTTTTTTAAAAAATAGGAAGCTACAAGTGTTGGAGAAGATATGGAGAAATAAGAACACTCATTCGTTTCTGGTAAGAATGTAAAATGTTGCATCTGCTGTAGAAGACTGTATGGTGGTTCCTCAGGAAGCTAATAGAATTTCCATATGATCTGCAATCCTGCTACTAGGCATATACACAGAAGAACTGAAAGCAGGTGTGTGAACAAATATTTTTACAGTGATTTTAATAGTGGAATTATTCACAACTGTCAAAAGATGGAAACAACTCAGGTATCTATCAACCAACTAATGGATAAAGAAAATGTGTATTTACAATATATTGGAATACTATTTAGCTGTAAGAAGGAATGAAGTCTTGATGCATGAGACAATATGGATCAATCTGGAGGACATTATGTTGATTGAAATAAGCCAGACACAAAAGGACAAATATTGTGTGATCTCACTAATACAAACTAATAATAAGCAAACTGATAGAGATTGAATTTAGAATATAGGTCACCAGGAGGTTGAATGAGGGTAGAGAATGAGGAGTTAATGCTTAATTTGTACAGAATTTCTACTTAGGTTGATTATAAATATTTTGAAATGGATACAGCTGATGGTAGAACACATTTGTGAGTATATTAACAGTGGTTAATTTTGTGTGAATGTGGTTGAAAGGAGAACTTTAGGGTCAGGTATGTCACTAGAAAGCTAAAGGATAAAACATGGGACATTAAAACACAGTGAATCCCCATAGTGGATGATGGCTGTGGTTAATAGTACAAATATAAGTATGTTCTTTCTTGACCTATAACAATTGTATGTCACTATTACAAGGTGTTAGTAAAAGGGTGGTATATGAGGGAAAATTGAGCCTAATGCAAACTATGGTTTAATATTCTTTCAGTTGTCACAAGGTCACATCAATGCTGTGTCAACAATGAGTTTTAAAGGAGTAATTCAGCAGTACTGAATTATTCTAAATTTATTGTGGTGATGAATTCAAAACTCTGATTATACTGAAAGCCACTGACTACACTTTAGAAGGATTGTATGGAGTTTGAATATATCTCAGTAATACTACATTTTAAAACAAATAGAAACATAAACACATTTACACAGGGAAAACTATGTCACACACTTTTCCCCCAAATCCTCATCTATAGTCAATTTCCCTGTTACTGGGGAAAGAGCAGAAACTCTAACGATGTGCTGTGATGCTTTGGGGTGAGATTCTATCCACATTTAAACATAGCAGTTTTTCTATATTTGTTTTCTGTGTTCATGCATGCTCTTGTTTGTTTTTCTCCATAATACTTTAAAAGATTTGTCATCTCTTTTAGCTCCCTACAAGTTTTTTACACTTTTATGAAATAGGTTTTAACTTCTATTTCTTTGCATATTAATATTATGCTTTAAGCTAGGGAAATAGCGATGCTTGCTATATTATAAAATATAAGTGAATGCCTACATGTTTCTTCCTGATTGTTTTCAAATCTCCTTCACTGCTTAACTGCTGGAAAGTTGTGTTTTTTTCTTCAATGTCTCAATTTGAATTCATGATACTTTTGAAAATAAGTACATCTCCCCAAAATGTGTACTGTGATGGTCAGTCTAATGTCTCAACTCAGCCAGGTAATGCTGACCAGTTGTTTGGTCAAACAAGCACTATAATACAAGCACGTTTATAAAATCTCATACTATTTACAGATATCTCCTGTTGGTTCTGTTTCCCTAGAGAATCTTGACTAAATCTGTTATGCAAAATAGGCTTTATATTTCTGCCACTGTAAAGAATTGCAGAATTGAAATGCCAGCTCCAAACAGCACCAGGCAACCAGGCTTCTTTAATTTTCTCTTTGACATTCTGTGTACATGGCTCTGAAAAAAATTTTATATTTATTTAAAATTTTTTTTACATTTTTTAATAACCCAATCCTTTAATATTATTTTATTTTTTTAATCTTTAAAATTTTATTATTTTTTAAATTTTTTAACTTTTCCTTTATTTTAACTCTTACATTTAAATATCATTATTATTTCATTTTCCTAGTAATTGTACTTGGCTATAGTTATGGCTTCACGTTTGAAGAAGCTTTGGATCACAGAAGGGTTACAACAGGGATGGGAGAGGATCATTGGTGGGGGGTGTCAGGGTTGGGGGTGAATGGGTGGAAGTGCACCTGAACATACATAAAAGGTATATAAAATTGTTCAAATGCTCACAGGGCATAGTAACATGGTGGAGAATTACTCAATAAATAAGAGAATACTGAATTCCTATCCTGGGGAGCTCTACTATATTCTCCAGGAGAGTTACAACAACCCCCCAAGTGCAGGAGCAGTGTCTGGGAAAGGAGGATGATCCATTGATAGGCCCTTGTAATTGATGAATAGCCTTATGAGTCTTTGCTCTTGAAATTGAAATAGACTAGTGTTATGGGGTGCCAAAGTGTTGCCTCTTGAGAGCCTTCTTGTTGCTCAAATGTGGCCTCTCTCTAAGCCAAATTCAGTATATGAATGTGTTACCTTCCTCCCAGCATAGGACATGACTCCTGGGGATGAGCCTCCCTGGCAATGAGGGATTACTAACAAGTGCCAATGGGCAGTATGATTGGAAAAAGACTTTGAATAAAAGGGGGAAATGGTAAAGACAAATGAGTTCATAGGGCTAAGAGACTTCCAAGTGAGTCGGGATGTCATCCCAGATGTCACACTTATGCACTTCCCACTAGGAAGTTACAGGCTTCCAATGTGGATATCACACCAAACAGAGGGGCTACTGAGGGCTCTGGAGACATCTAGGTACTATATCAGGGAAGATAGCCCCAGAGTTTGGTGCCTTATCAGTGGGCCCTAATTTGGAATCCTTACTCCTGAGAGTGACAGAGTCAGGCCCAAATATGTCTTCCCTGCACATGGTTCATCTATCTCTTCTATTCAAACCTATATTTTATGCCAGAGTTTTAGGTGTACTTCCAGA
>PVKH010036074.1:0-11644 GCA_004027955.1 Chaetophractus vellerosus
AGCTGAACTCGTGAAGGAAACAGAAGCTAAGCCCGGAGAGAAACGCAGCCCCGGGAACAGAGGAACCCGGAAGCCTGAACCCTGGAGACGTCGGCAGCCATCTTGCTCCAGGACACGGACTTTGGTATGGGAAGAAATTTATGCTTTGTGGCCTGGTAACTGTAAGCTTCTACCCCAAATAAATACCCTTTATAAAGACTGACCAATCTTTGGTATATTTCAAAAGGCACTCCTGTGGCTGACCAAAACAGTGTCCATCAACTGATGAACAGCTACACAAAAAGTGGTATATACATACAATGGAATACTACTCAGCTGTAAGATGAAATGAAATCTGGATGCATATGACAGCATGGATGAACCCTGAAGATATGTTGAGTGAGATAAGTCAGACATAAAGGGACAAACATTGTATGGTCTCACTAATATGAACTAAATACAATGAGTAAACTCACGAAGGCAAACTCTAGAGAATAGGATACTAGCAAATAGAATGTGGGTTGAAAAAGGGAGCTGATGCTCAATGTATATAGATTTTTTAAGAATGTTTATTGTAAAAGTGTGGAAATGAATAGAGTTGATGGCAACACATTATAATGAGTATGACTAAAACTGCTGATTTTTAAATGATATTGTTACTGAAAGGGGTAGTCTGTGGACATAAATGTCAAATGAAAGGAAACTAGAGAATAATCTAGGGTATTTACAACATAGTGATTTCAGTGGTGGATGAAGATTGTGGTTAGTAGCATAAATATAAGAATGATATTTTACAAAGTGTTAAGAATATGGTGACACATGGGAAAATTATAAGTATTGTAACTTATGGCTGATAGTTATCAGTAATATTGTAATATTTTTCAGCAATAACAAAGAAAATATGTCAATTTTGAGACAACTATAGGAGGATATAAAAGGGTGTGGGACTTTTCCTTTTGGAGTAATGAAAACATTCTACAATTGACTGAGGTGATGACAGCACAACTCTATGATGAAACTGAGAGCCACTGAGTTATAAACGTTGAATGTATTGTACAAAGCATGGGACTATAACATAGAGAATCCTGTGGTGGAAGATGGACTGTAGTTAACAGAACAGTCATGAGAACATTTTATCCTGAACTCTAACAAATATTTAATACTAATATAAGGTATTAATAATTGAGTGGGTTGTGGGAAAAATACACCAAATGTAAGATATGGGCTAAATATTACTGTAGGTATAAATATTTTGATGATGTTCTTTAATAGTTTGTAACAAATATTTCACAACAATGCAACATGTTGGAGGTGGGAAGATGTATGAGAGCCTTGTATGATGAATATGCATGTATTATAAATTCACAAATTTTATTATAATTTTATTGTTTATGTATGTTCATGTATGAATGATACACTTCAATAAAATTTTATTTTAAAAAACTATACCATAACGAAAATATTGACATTGATGTTGCCCTGAGTCATCAGGTGGAAGGCACAGCCTCCCCACAATAATTCAGAAGGTTCTGACCAAAGAAGGGTCCAATCAATCAAACAAGACCTCTCAACCTATAGAGCCACCAATCCCATTCTGCACTCCTTGCTCATCTCAAGGAAGAGTCCCAGAAGTTCAGGAGACAGAATCACATAGAAAGGAAAACGAATCCCTGCTGGTTATACAATAATTTAGCATTTCAGTTTCACTGTTTCTATAAACTATGGTTCCGGATTAACAAAACTGTGGAAAGAGAAAAGAACCTCGCTGCCAGCAAATGCCAATAAATGTGGCCAACATCATGTCTGTTGGCACACAGAATGTTGGGAAATTCAAGCAAGGACCGTCATGTAATTCACTGAGGCTCCAGCTCTCTTGTGCTTTTCCTTTAAATTTACCACATCATATTCAAGGGCAGGAACCATGCACTTAAACAAAAGTAACTTTTCCATGCTTTACTGTTTCTTATTTCCAGGTACCACACTTTTGCAATATAACCTTGCCACATGTATTTTTCAAATTTAAAATGAATATCAATATACTCGAAACATTATAAAATCTGCTCTCATCATTTTGGAGATGATACAAGCCCTACAGGTGCTTAAGAACAGCAGACAGAAAATTTCACTCTTTTTTCTCTCATATCCCATACTACATATTGCAAAACAACAAACAGAAAAAACAAACATGACAAAACAAATAAAAACATATCATCAGTATATACTGAGGTACAAAGGAAGGAAGAAAAGAGAGGCAATATTTATGGAATGCCATCCATATGCCAGGCATTTTACATTTATTATGTCATTTCATCTTACTACATTGCTTTAATGTAGGTAATATTACTAGAGTTCTTATAGAAAATGAGACTGAAGCTCAGAGAATTAAAAGAGCATATCTAAGGTCACACAACTAAGTGGTAGAGCTAGGATTCATGCATGTATGACTTAAAGCCTGTGCATTTTACATCACGCTTCCTTTTATCCTGTATGATTCTGCATCCTTGGATGATCAAAGAAGTACAAGCCACAGGGGCTCCTACTTTTATCAAGTTTAAAATCCTCTGGAGGAAAGATGGCACAGATGGATATTTTTACTAAATTAGAGACATGATAACCAAATGTAATGCATGATTCTGGATTGGGTGCAAGAGTTGATTTAAAAAAAAAAACTATTAAGGATATTTGAGAGGTAATTGGAGAAATTTGAATTTGAATAATTTTAGGTAATATTTTTGCATCAAGTTTAAATATCTTGGGTGATATTGAATTTGTGCAGGAGAATTTCCTTGTTAAGAGCCAATCACTGAAGTTTTTAGGGGTGAAGGATCAAAATTGCTTCAATTTATTTTCAAATGAATCAGATGGAAAATGTTTTGTGTGTAGAGAAAAAAATGTGCATATGTGAGTGATTAGAGAGAAAAAAAACAAATGTTAATAATTAGTTGATCAACATGACTGGTATATGGGTGTTTGTTGTTTTATTTATTTTTTTCTGTTGGTGGGGGAAAATATGCCATGTAATATAGCTTGTAGTTGTGACAAAATTCACATTATCGATTTGTTAATATATTAAAATATTTTCTGAAAGTAAGAAAACTGTAAGAGTTGGAGCTAAAAACCAAGTCATGTGATCATTAAAAAAAAAAAAAAAAGCAGTTGCACACTCTGCCAGTCTCATCCTTGATCATTTTTCTCTTTGGTTTTGAGGATAAAAAATTATTGAAGAAAAAATATCTCAGATATATTCAGAGGACTGAAGTTCAACTGAACTGATTATCTAAATACAGGGACTGTTGTGTTTTGGTTTGAGTCTTTTATGTGGACCCCAGGAAATTATGCTCTTAAATTGAACCTATTGTGAACCTTTTATTAGATTAGATCAGCTAAGAGCCGTCTGATTAGATTGCTCCAGTTAGGCTTGGCCCAAGGTGGGTCATAATCCTCTTACTGGAATCCTATACAAATGGAGGAATAAAAACCACAGACACAGATAAAAGCCTCAGTGACAGAGAGAAGCCCCAAGAAGTTGGAACCAAGGAAGCAGGGAGAGAGAAAGCCACACACAGAGCAGCCTGAAGCAGAACTAGCACTGAGGCCTGGAGGACAGGGGAAAGATGAGTGACGCTGCCATTATGCCCAGCTATGTGCCTGATCACCCAAAACTGAGCTTGGGAAGTAAGTGACCCTGGAGGAGAAGCCAGAGATCTGCAGAGCAGCCATTATGCCTTGCCACATGGGAGGAGTCAGGATCACCAGCAGCCAACCTTCAGTGAGACAGCATTTCTGATGGTGCCTTGATGTGGACACTTCCACAGCCTCAGAACTGTAAGCTTTTAACCTAATAAATTCCCATTGTAAAAGCCAACCCATTTCTGGTATATTGCATTGGAAGCCTTTAATAAACAAAAACTTCATGGATACAATATTTGGTTGGTTACTGGTAAGACAGGCCACATAATTATTTTTAAGAATTTTAAGAAATTGACAGCAGAGCATTAAACTAAGTTTGGGGCCCTAACCAATGTGGATCCCTGAGCAATCATGCAGATCCCAGGCCTATGAAATGGCCTTATTACAACTACACATTGTGCATCTGTCTCAGCCCTTTTCCTTTAATTATGAAAATCCATTTTCACGAACCAGAACAAGGACTGTGTTGAATCTCTGTTCCCAAGTAAAGAACTGTAGTTGAAATAAATGAATTCTAGAATGCATTCATTCCATGTGTATGTACCATAATTTTAGTAATATTATTTAATTAATATCATTTATACTACCTTTTATATTCAAATATAAAATCATATTCAAGTTTTTCATATCATATAGCCCAGAGCTCTTATATTTCACATTATATGGGAGTCATATAAAAAAGTTATGACCTCAGCCAAGTAAAAAGTCCTGTGTGAATTGTAAAATGAATAAGGTCTTTTCCAAGTTGTCTATGCCTTCAAAGTAAATCCAGAATGTAAGCTAACAATTTAAGAATAACATTGCAAAAATCATGTGTTTGTACCATATTTACTTTCAAATTTTCATTTACTTATAAATGAATTGATTTGCAATGCTTGCATTTGTGCTGTCAAATGATGCTAAACTTGTTATGTGACTCATAACCTTGTGAAGTTACTTGAAAGAAGTGGGACTGCAGGCCTTTGTCCTAGAAAAATTATGCCTAGTGTAAACAAATCAAGCTAATAAGCACTGGTTAATAAGTTTATCTCATTACCATTTCACATAGTTGTTTTATATCACAAAATTTCAATGAATCTGTTTTTTTAATGTTGAAATGTGTAGCCTATAGAATGGTCTTTTACTAGGTTATCTTTTCATCCCCTTCTACCTGGTAAAACTATTTCTTTCATTATCATTAATCAGGCTTCATAAAAATCAACTGAAAAGACAAATAGCCAGGACAAAAAGGTCCTAAAAAATTAAATATTATTTTTTCTATAAAATACTTTTGATGTGAATTAAAGCATATTGGTTATAAGGCATAATAACAAATTAACTTTCAGGTATAAATATAGTTTCATTCCTCCACAACAATGCTACATTTCCTGACTTTCTGAAATATGGAACATTTAAATTTAACCCTTGAGCTTTGTAAACTATTTTATTGACTCTTCCTTAAGGTTTCCAGACTTCCATATTAAAGGAAATGTAGAATGTAAGACCATTGCAATTGTCTGGGGTGATGGCCATACATGTAGTGATGTTTCAAGTCAGGCAAAATTCCTACAATATGTTTGTATTTTTTTCATATTAAAATAAAAGATAGCCCTTCACATAGCAAAATTTATTCAACTTTTATCTTAATTTAAAAATAATCACATATTATAAATATATCATTATAAATATACCTATTTTAATATGCAAAATACTCTTTGAATATTCGATGATACCCCTATAATGGAAAGGGTTGCCTATTGAATATTTTTAAAGAGGTACTTTTACCTAATTTGCTTGGTGGAGTTGTTACTGTGCTCATTTAAATAAAATAGTCCTCCCAATTGTTTTCTTGCATTTACCAAAGCTTTAAAATTCAAAAATAATGGGTGGGAATATAAAAAATATTTTAATAGAGTAACTGTGAGGCCAAGCTGCCAATTCTACCACATATCAAGCCCTGATATAAAACAATGAGAATCAAAACTTTGTTCTACTAGAACAACAATATATATGAGAATAAATAGAATATAGTGGAAATCCTGAAAGAAAATTTGTTCCAGAAATTTTTATGTGACATAGGCAGCATCTGAAAATACTGGAGAAAGGAATATTAAGAAGAGATAAATAAAGATAATTACTTAGCAAACTATAGAAAAATTGCTTTAGATGCACAGCTCACACATCCTACATCAATCTAAATTCTTGATGGATTGTTGAATTAAGTGGAAACAAAGCATAGAAAATTCAATTAAATATAGACCACCAAAAGATAATCAATCTGAAAAATATGCACATTTCTTTACTTCAAGACACCAAAATTAAGTGGACAAAGACTATAAATAATTTATAAAAGGAATTTAAATCTACTTAGAAATTCATATAAACATCAATTTTGATACCAAAGAAATGCAAGGAGTTAAACTTGAGCTAGCGTTTTCTTCCCTTTATATTGAAAAATTGAATGATGTTTATATCAAAATCCAATGATAATGATGTTGGTGTCAAACTGGTTTACTCTTATACTCTGATGAGACTCTATCTTGATAAAAGTTGTATAAAAGGCAAACTGCAGTCTGTGTGCAAAGCTTCAGATTTATTTCTACCATTTCTCTGAATGCCAACATTTCTGGGAACTTCATGGAAGGAAATAATTTAGTGTCAGAGAAAGCTATATGTATAAAACTCTTTATCACAGCTATAACAATAAATAATTAGAAAAACATAAAGTTTACTGATGGAAGAATGCTTAAATTAATAATTTGCATGAGCTACAGCCTTAAAAATTACCCTTTGGACTTTTTGGGAAAATTGGTAACATGATTATAATGCTCACAGGGAAAGTAAAAATATATGAAGAGCACTAGAAAGTGTTCACATTTTCTAGCAAAAATTAAAATTTACTGTAAATATTTTATCCTTTGTCAATTAATCTTGGTTAAGATATGGCAGGGTTTGAAGATATGGTCAGTGCCAGGCCTTTGTGAAATGTAATTTAAAAATATGTATCAAAACTTTTAAAAATAAGCATATGAATAAACATAGAACAGCTTGCAGTATTCTTTTGTAATTCCAAAACAATAGAATTTTATTTTTCAGAAAACTAACAACCCAAGATGGATGTTCCTGGTCCAATCCAGGAGCAGTTTCTTCCACATGATGATTAAGAGACACAGGTTTCTTTTGTCTATGCCTCTGTCCTCATCCCAGATGGAATCATTGTTGTCTGCAGTCATCTCAAGGAGAAGAGGGCCTGGAGGAATACACCTGCTGTTAATAGCTTTAGCCAGAGATGGCACAGCAGAGTCACACTCTTCTAGTCCACTGATTAGAACTCAGTCACATGACCACGCCCACCTGCAAGCCATGCTCGGAAAAGAGAGTTTGGTAGACAGCTACAACATAAAAATTCTATGATCCAGTGATTCATCTTTGGGAATTAATCATAAAGAAATAACAGTATATATTTATAAAGATGTATGACAAAGTATTTTAATTATAGTACTTTAATAGCGAAAATAATCTCCAATGACAATTTGTAGTACATCAAAACAATAATCTATATAAAGCAATTTAAAATAAAAATTGTAACATAATATTGATTGGAGAAGTGAAAAAATCAGGTATAGAACAATATTTATGATATAATTCATGTTTTTATAATCAAAACTATAAATAAATATATAGTCACAGGGATGGGTACATATGAATTTATAGATTTAAAGTCACTTGAGAAAAAATAAGGATGCATGTGTGCCAAAAGTGGTTATATTTTGTGGTAAAAGTTCAAGTGATTATTTTTTCTATTTATTTGCATTTTTTACAATGACTAAGCATTTTCAGAATAGTTTAAATTAAAAAGCTAAAATAGTATATTAAAAAATATGTTAAATCATTGAAAAAGCTTATAAAATGTTACAATTTAATCAGAACATACAGTGGGAAGCACACCATCATTACATATATGTATTTACACTCACACATGTGTATATACAGACTCAAATGCAAAGGTTATAAAGGCATTTGTATAAACATATGTAGTTGTGTTAAGGTTTTGATAATATCAATGATATTGTCATATGTTAAAATGTTGTTATTTTAACAACTTTTAAAGGGAAGGAAATTTCATAAGAAAAAAAGTCATCTTAAACCTAGCTATAATTTTCTCTAAATGCCCTAGAAGTACTGCAGGATTATTCTGGGGCATGGAACTACAGATTTTTCTTAAAATTAAATTAGGAAAATACTTCCACTGACCATTTCTGGTTGGGAAAATAGAGAAAACTGGAGTCTTTACTTGGATGGGGTGGTTACACAATGTTAAATAAATTATTCTGCATGATAAACTAGCAGGAATATAGAATATTGTCTTGGTCACTGGACAAT
This sequence comes from Chaetophractus vellerosus, assembly GCA_004027955.1. Lineage (NCBI taxonomy): Eukaryota > Metazoa > Chordata > Mammalia > Cingulata > Chlamyphoridae > Chaetophractus > Chaetophractus vellerosus. Next base: position 8,032 of record PVKH010036074.1, read on the forward strand.
ATGCTTGCAGAGAATAAGGAAAGTAATCTCTAGGGAGAAAATAGGACACAAAATGGCAGGCAGGACCAAGGTGAGAATGACCGAGAAAGTGCCAAACAAATAATTTAGTTTTACTTTTATATTATTATCTGCACAGGGAATGTTCTGAACTTAATCTCTATATTCCTTATCCTCCATTCTTCATTAAGAGTTTATTCAATGCAGAATTCTTAAAGCAATGGTGCTTTAGGGATTGAATAACTAGGGTCTGTGTTCCATGTCTAGGGAGAGACAGGATGGGGAGGGGGAAGCAGCAAGGGTGGGGAGAAGGTGAGAAACAAAGAAGAAATTTAAAAATTCAGCTGCAGCATGGAAATAGTAATAAACATTGAGCAGGAAAAATGAAAACCTGGAAATCTAGGTATTTGGAGGATACAAGAGGCCATCTGCAGTTCATGGGATGGGTCTTGTGGTTATAAAAGGAAAAGTGTCTCCAGGAATCCCTGTAGCCCACAGGACTTGGTCGTACACAGGCAATAGAGGTTTGATTTATAGAAGGAGATGTCAAACTTAGCCGGAGTAAAAATCCAAGTTCATTTTAAAATCCGCTACCTAGGGCCATAACTTAGCACTTTTTTCCCCTTTTTCCTCCTCCTCCAATTCTTTCATGTTATTGTGTTGACTTTTCTTACTATGTTGTTTGGTAGGAACAGTCAAGTTAAATTAGAGTCAACACCACGGACTTGCTATCCCACCCCTGAGTAGTTACCATGAACAGACTATCAAGACAGAGATCCTGAGTATCCAAAGTGAAAATAAAATAAAATAAAATAAAATAAAATAAAATAAAATAAAATAAAATAAAACAAATTAAATTAAATTAAAAAGGCAACAGTCTTTAAAAACTCAAAGAAGGAGAAGAAGATGAAAAGGGTTACAGATATAAGCAGAAGCCACAGGCAAGTAAGAGAAGCTTGTGGAAAATGGGCAGAAGAATGAAAAGGCAGGAAGATATAGGGTAAGTAGTGACAGAAGTGTGATAAAAATCAATTTAACAATAAGGTAAAGAAAAGCTGTTAGAAATGGGGGAAAGAATTTAGCAGGAAAAGGAAGAAGTGGAGAAGGAAGAAAAAATTTTTGAATGAAGAACACAATATCACCATAATGAAGCAGTTTATATTAAAAATGAATATTTTTAGAATATATATAATCATTTCAATTTCCAGCTCTTAATGATCAGTGCAGCTACTTTAAATTTTAACTTGAATAACACTTTCCAAACTTCATAAAATGTTGGAGTAAATCAGGATATATTACGGTCTAGGAGAAAGTGAGGTATATTGGAAATGCATTAATTCTTTTATTACATTAGTCTTTTGTCACAAAACCACTTGTTTGCTTAACGACTCCATGACCCAAAAGAGCTTATTTCCCACATAAGGGGGCATCTTTCAATTAGAAGGTTCCAGTCAGATTTTTTCAAGAAAGGCTGATGAAACAGCACTTTATTGCTTCTATTTTGAATAAATCATTAGCTTTTTCCAGTTTCAACATTAATTTTGTTAAGTGAATTAAGATAAATTCTGAAAAAAAGCTATTCAAGCTTATGATATTTGAAAAGTGTAACTTTGGGTAACTTACAGTCATTCATTTTATTTTTATAGGAAAGAAGTTCTTTTCAAAAAGATGAGATATGAAGGTGATGAATATGTAATAATGTTTTCATACACTTGCCAATTTAATGTGTTTGCATAAATATTTAATACATCAATCTTTTGAAGAAGAGCATGTTCTGCATTTCAATGTGTCTTTCCTTTTTCATTAGATAGGCCTATTGCTGAAGTCCCCAGAGAAAACTTTATTATTTGTGGACATTTCCAAGACAGTGATCAAGCTTCCTTATTTTGTGAGAGCATAAAACTGTAGTTTTTATTTAGATTCTATGCTATATATCATTATATGGATGTATATGTGATTTATAAGAGTAAAACCTGCTTAGTTTATTTAGTATTATAAAAAGTATGAAAAGTATAATTTGAAACAAATAGTAAGAATGAAGCTGATGTGTTGAAATTATTTTTAATATCAGTTCACAGCAAGAAGGTTTTCATTTAATGCTGAGTACACATCTTTGTCTAGGCTTGGAGTACTTACATAAAACATGAACTTTTATCATGAAATTTAGTTTGGCTCCGTTCAAATTATTCTCTTTAAGGTACTGTTCAGCTAAACACAATCCCTCATTAAGCTGATCTCTAAATCTCATTCAAATTCAAATACTCTTCCAATAAGCTTTCTCAAACCATATATATGCCTGATTACTCCATACATAATTCCTTTCAGTGAACCTTGAATCTGTTGGTTTATTTCTTTGCATGTGCTCTTTAAGGTTATATTTCACATGTGAATTTGCTGCATTAAAGACCATCCAATTTTCCTCCTATGTTGCAATTCACATTTCACTTTTTTCTACACTTCTTCTACTAGAGTATATATTTATGAACAATATTCAACATGTTGATAGAAAAAAAAACTAAGACCAGATACCAACTACTTAGGACTTATCCAGATCATCTTAAGCTTAAGAGGCAAACTTCTCCCTACTTTCAGCTTTCCTACAAGTTTTCAAATTCTAGCAAGACATAGCAGATACTACGAGGACTTTGCACAAGCTGATTGATACCACTCCCCTCCCACCAAAAATTCACAGGTCTCCAAAGGCTGAGCCTCTCTGAGAATGGGAGAACATAAATGCTATCTCCTTCAAAAGAGAAACTATTGGGAGTTGGAGAATTGATAAGCATTCAGGCTGCCATTTTCTTCAGAATCCCCTAGCAAAAAGTTAAGTTTAGCAGTTATAAAATTCGAAGACATGGGCAGTTTCAAATGTAGACTATAAACTTTGGGGGTAGAGATAGTTGTCTAATTAAATATCCCTCTGTGCTTACCAAAGAGCCTCATGCATAATTGCTCAATAGTTAATTTTCCAATAAATGACTCAGAAAAGACAACACTTTAATAAATAGGAAAAAATAATGAGTTTTGCAATATGCCATTTTTAAGACCAAATAAGGAAATAAATCAATATTCCGTGAAAAAGATCAGGACAGTCAGGCCTAACTCCAAGTCAGTGTTGGTAAAACTCTAGGGACTTGGACTTCTCTGAGAATATTCTATTAAATAACAGCAATTTCCTTTTGCCTTATGTTCTGGGAGCTTTGGTTTCCTATCATTCTATTCAACAAGCTCTCCAATGTGAAACCAGAAGAAAACGTACAATCCAATTAATTAAAGTTTATATAAGTGTTCATAACTAGCAAACTTTGTGTTTGAAATATGTGTAAGACATCTATTCTGAAATTTGAATTGTCATATAGTTTTTAATAAATAGTAGTTCTATATCTATGTCGTTGCCATAAATGATGAACACTGTATTGAAGGGGTGGGTAAGATATCTTCACAAAACTATGCAAGCAATAGGGTCACCATTCATTCTACATCGATTTATGGGAAGAGGCAGAAATAAAGTACTTTTTTGCCTTTTATATTTTGTTATTTCTAAAGAGGCAGGATGTGAAAATACCAAGGATTCAATATTCCTTTATAAACAAGGGCAACTTACAGAATCAAAAAT
>PVKH010036075.1:0-11456 GCA_004027955.1 Chaetophractus vellerosus
CAGCCAAGGGTATCTATAGCCTGTTTTTAATCCATTCCCCTAGATGGTTCAATGTAACGGGCCGATTATCCAGGTGCTTTATACAGACTACATAAGTGCCCTAACTGGATGGTCCAGTTATCTGAGAGACTTCTGAGTTCACAACTGGCTAGATTTAGATAAATAAAAATAAGTATGGAGCCATCATGTCTTAAAAACCCAAAACCAAAACCAAAACAAAAGGCAATTCTATTCAAACACCTCATCTCTAGCTAACTTCAGGTACCTCTGTGTTGTTACTAAATGGTAAGATGTAACACAGAATTTGCAAAATTTGAACCATAATTTAAATGATGTGGGGTTATAAGAGTGCTTCTTCACAGACTACTAGAGTAGATCTCTCTAATTCAACTTGTTTCAGATGACAGGACTTGCATTGTATTCCTTCAGGCATGAATCCATCAATACACAGATCTCATTACAGGATCAGAAGATGTTTTCTGATATCCAATTCCTCTTATTTTTTAAGCTCCCTGGACTACCTTAAATATACCTGCTCTCTCAGTAGGGTTCAGATTTCACTGGGGCCAGGGAAATTCTAAGAGTTACCTGATGCACTCCTCTATGCCTTCTGCTTTCCCCTGACCTTAACCCTCCCTCTATTCTGCTGACCACATCAGACCTTTATTTTCCATGTGTCCTTCTTATTCACTATCCTTACTTGCCTCCTTCCCAAGTCTCTTCTTTCATTCTTTTCAGGGCCACCTCACTTTTAGTGCATCCTTCACCTTATTTTTCCTCATGCTTTTCAAGGGTGCTTTTCACAACAGTACTGATTGTTTACTTTTTTTAACCACCTGTCAAGGATGACTAATTAAATATCTCCTGCAGCTCTGACCACACCAAAATGCTGTTTTAAAATTTAATCATTTGATCCTTACCAAAAAAAGAAATAAATTAATTTCAGCTTTGACAAAAATAATAACTCATCTTCAAAATATGTATGGTTCTGCATGAAAGATTAAAGAAAACAGAAAGACACTGACTTTTTTCAACAGTCAATAACTTCTTGGTCTAAGGTACAATTAGTAGGGCCACATGATACTTGATTTAATTGACTTGGGGATGAAAAGCATTATTCTTTGTTTTATAAGCTTGCTTTGAACTCTCCAACCTAGTTCCCAAACTGCCTGCTCCTGGAAACACTTTTTGTTAAAGAGACCTGTTACCTAAAAGAGATCTTTTACCTAATCATAATATGACCCAAAATCTATTCCTAATGCCCAGAAGTATGCTTAGGCACATCTTTCTTTATAGGGTCTCTCATTGTTCCAGGCTGCTATGACAAATACCATGCAATGGGTTGGCTTAAACAATGGGGATTCATTGGTTTCAGACTAGAAATCTTGCTCCCTCCCAGGTCAGCAGTATTCTGGATTTCCCATTACATGAGTATGTCCTCTCCTTTTTCTTTGGGTTCCCCGACTCCCTGCTTCTGTCTTCTCTTTGTGACTTTCTCTATGTCTGAATTTCTTCTGCTTATAAAGGACTCCAATAATCCAGACTAAGGCCCAACTTCATTCAGTTGGGCCACACCTTAACTAAAATAACATCTTCAAAAGATTTATTTAAAATGGGGTCACACCCATGGGAATATGATAAAGACTAAGAACAGTCTGAATTGAGGTGTGTAATTCAGTTCACTAAATAGGAAAAAAAAAAATTTTAGGAAATGCAAAAAGTTACCTCTTCAAACCTCCAATATCCCTGGGAGTAAGGAAACAACAATTTATTACTTCTTCACCCCTATCTTCTCTGTCAGGTACTTAGCTAAAAGCTTCAATAGTTGATCATATTTAATCATCATATGCCCTGCAACAGAAATGTCATTATCCCCATTTTTACAAAGAAGGAAACCAAAGTTCAAACAGGTAACTTTATAAACAGGATCACACCAGTAGTGTGTGGATCCTGTTTATAAAGTGACTAATAAATATTAACACTAACCAAAATATTTGTTTTTAAAGACCAAGACGCATGCTAACAATTACTATTATTGAAAACCATCCAATTTTGCTCTCTTTATTTCCCTATATCAACCAGATAATAGTTTGTCCTTAATCTTTTCTTTTACCAATCACATAAATTGTTTGGATTTAATAATTTGTGAGATTTTGTCCTCAGTTTTCTTTTGTTTAAAAATCAATATTATGAAAGATATATATCTTTTACTGATTAAAAACACAAATTGGGTTAAATATTATCCACTGACTTCAGCTCAAAAGTTTATGGCATCTTCCTTTGGGTTGAAAGCAATTTTTCATTTCTTTGTTGCTGAAGGTTCTATTCCAACAATTTCATTGAGTGTAGTTCACTAACTGAAAAGAGATCCTTTTTTCCCTGAGCTTTCTAGTTGCCATCTGGCTGGATTTTTCCTTCATTTATGCACATATTTTTTGCGTATGACACGTGTCCTTCCTTGCAAATGTATTTTGTACATGACAAGGTATGAGAGAAATAAGCACTCCCAATAAATAGCACAATTTACAAAAGGAAAAATTTACTCTTCAAAGAGAATATTTGAACACAATGTGACTTATCAATTAATTATAAGATAATTGTTGCAAATAATCTTAAAAAGAACAAAAGAACATAGCTGGCAGAATAATTTGTCTATTAAAATCCCTGAAAACCACTGGTATGTTTTTGTTTGTTTTGCTTTGCTTTAGAAAAGAAATTCTTTGGGAGAAATTTTTAAACATATCTTCAGAATCTAAACACGAAATACACCGAAACACATATATATTCAACTTCTAAAATTTTAAGTGCAATATTTAGTGGAATTGATCATGAGTTTTTCACATCAAATATAAGGCTTTTTTAGAAATAATATGTCCAATACCTGTTAAAAATATGCAAGTGCTAGTTCCAATAGTAGTATTGAAAGCCTAGTGAAAATTTTAGTATTTTAAAATTTTTAAGTCTGAACCGAAATTTCCACTAAATTTCATATAAATAAATGACTTTTATTCTTCAGCTGTTTTTGAAGCTAAAGCAGCTGAACTAACATTTAGTGCAATGACATTTAGAAAAGAAATAAAAGGCAAAGTCAGATGCAATGGAAGTCACTGTCATTATATGATAGGTAAACAAGATAATTTATTTGGAGACTTATACATCTTTATGAATCAAAATATTTTTGAAGATCAAGACTTTGCAGTATTTTAATAGTTTTAATATGTGTAACTATAATAACATAGACTCATTTGTTTGAAGAAATTCCAATCTTTTACTCACAGACAAATCAAAGAAACTTCTATCATATTTTGACTTGAGTAATTAATGTAATTTTAAGTCTTTATAGAAATGGAAAGACCAATAGAGACAGCCAACTTTTTTTCCTTCTGCTTTTATATCATTTTATATTTTTCTATGGAATACCTGACCATTTCCCTGTAAATGTACTATTTAAAGTCTAAAAGCATTGATCTGGAAAAGACCATAAAGATGACTTCAATAATTACGGGATAAATATCAACTTTTTCTTAGAAGTATGGGAAAATGTGAATTGGATCTGAATTTTAAAATGTATATTAGACAAGTCAAGATGCAATATACTCATTCACTTTCACAGAGGCGGGTGATACTTATTTGCTTTGTACTAGAAAATGTTAAATTTGTTCAAATATTATCAAAATGTGTTACTGAGTTTTATAAAAAAATATAATGCCTACATAAAAGTAAAATTAAGAAATTTATGAAGATGTGAATTATATTTGAATTTTAAAAATGCTTGTAGTGAGCAATTAAAAATGCAACACTGATTTTTTTCACTTTTTACATAGACAAATGGTATTTATTTGCCTTGTGTTGGAAAATGTTAAATTGCTTAAAGTGTAATTAAAATTCATAATTGTATTTTATCAAAAATATAATGCCTAAGGTAAAACAGACCGTGGGTATGGAGGAGTTCCGGCAAGATGGTGTCAGCTTAGGTGGGCAGTACCCAGCTCTCTCTCAAAAAACAGCTGAGAAGGGGCAAAATCCCACCAGAGTGAGATGTGTTGGGAACCCACAGAGCAGGGGGCTTCAGAACATCAATCTAGAGGGAGGTGGACAAAGAGATAAAGAGCCCAAGGGAAAATCCTGAGTTTCTCACCACTGTGAGGGAGATGGCAGATGGCTAATCCCCACCCTCAAGGCAAAAACTTCTGTGAATCCCCTGACTCCCACTATGCACTGAGTGGGAGGGAGCATTCTCTAGGAGGAAGGGGATTCTGGTGAAGGGTGGAGAAGGGTTTCTTTTCAGTGGGTTTGCTTCAGAGAGCATACCAGCTGGCACCGAAGAAGAGGGGAGAGGGGAATCTGCTCAGACAGCCTGATGCACCCAGCCACCCTGGGAGAGAGGAACTTGGGTGGGGAGAGAGCAGAGACAGGCAATTGACTAGTCTGGTGCTGAAAACTACCAAAATTCCAGCTCCCTTTAGGTAGGTAAGTAGTAGGAAGCCTCAACAAGCTTTCAATGGCCTATTTAGAGTCCTCCGGGAAGAGGTGGGGTCTGGAAGAAGGTTGAGAGTGGTTTCTTGGTGGTGAGTTTGGTCACCAAGGTCCCCTTTGAATCTTGGAAGTGTCCTCCACCTGACCAGGAGAGGGGAGGGGCAATCCCCTCACACAGACTGTCATGCCCAGCTGCCCTGGAAGAGAAAGCAATTAGACTAGAAAGGGAGCAGGGACAGACAGCCAACTAATCAGCAGGAGTCTGGCCAACTGCAAAGGTTCTAACCTTCCCATGGGAAAGTGGGCAGATTGCTTTCAGAAAGGCTAACTGACTCAAGGAGAAAGTTTAGCTCCATGGAGGAGTTCCTTCCTTGAATATATGAAGTCTCTGGTTCAATTCCTGGCTCTTCTTAGAGAAGTGATCCACCAGGTTATCAGACATCCAGCTGACACTTTAGGGCAGGGAACATATAGACATTCTTTTTGTATTAGCTTTTCTTGGGTCTCTTATTTTTCTCAAAAATGGTTCCTTTTTAAAAATTTAACTCAACTCACTAAAACCTGGTTCAAAACCTACAGAGGGCAGGTTGCAGGGTAATTGATTGATGAACACTGGCGGCCTGAGAAGGTCCATTGTTTTTGTTTCCTTTTTTGTTTGTTGTATGTTTGTTTGCTTTTTGTTCTCTCTTTTTTCCTATCCTTTTTCTCCCTCCTCTTTTTTAATTAGTTGCTGCTGTCTTGTTTCTTTGTTGTGTTTTTCCTTCCTTTGTTTCCCCCTTTTTATTGTTTACCAAGTTTGTCTACCTAGGCTATTTCTTTTCCTTCCTTCATCTTTCTATCTTCTGCTTTTTGTTGTTGTTCTCACATTACACCTCTTTTTTTGTTCTTCTATTTTTCTTGTCTTTATTTCTCTCTCCTTTTCTCTCTGTTTTCTTTTTTCACTTTTTTCTATTTGTCTTTTCTTTTCTCTTTCCCTCTCTTCTCATCATTCTGCCCTTTTAATTCATCCTATATATTTATCTCTATTTGGTTTCTCATCTCATTGTTTTTACTCCACTTTTTTATTCGTATTCCTCTGCACTTCTTACTTGAGTTAGTTATTCATTTTCTTAGGTCTTATATGGTTCCTCTTCTACCTTTTACTATTATCCTTTTTCTCTTCTTACCTCATTCCTTTTCTTTGATCCTAATTTTTTTTTCCCAAGGGAACATGGACATCAGCAAGTAAATAGAATAAGAGGAATAAAGTGTCAAAGTGAAAAGTTACCACACACACACAAACAACAAAATAAAACCTTAGATTAGAAAGAGAAGCTAATAAACTGAACAAACCCATCAAGATAAACTGATGCCTAGACATGAACAAAAAAATTACAACCCATACTAAGAAATGGGAAAACATGGCTCAGTCCAATGAACCAACTGAAAAACAGGAGGAGATACAGAATGTGGAACAACTAATTGGAGGTGTCCAAAGAAATATAATGAGTCAACTTAATGAAGTGAAGGAAGAGATTAAGGACATTAAGAAGACACTGGGAGAACACACTGAAGAAATTGTAAACATACATAAAAAGATAATGGATATGATGGTGATGAATGGCACAATACAAGAAATCAAAAATATACTGGAAGCACATAACAGCAGATTTGAACATGCAAAGGAAAGAATCAGTGATGTGGAACAGTACAGCTGAAATTTAAAAGATAGTAGAATAGATAGATTAAAAAGATAGAAAAAATACGGGAGGGACTCAGGGATTTGAATGACAGCACAAAATGCACAAACATTTGCATTATAAGCATCCCAGAGGGAGAAGAGAAAGGAAAGGGGACCAAAGGTGGATTGGAGGAAATAATGGCAGGAAACATCCCAACCCTATTGAAGGACATGGACATACATCTCCAGGAAGCACAGTGTACCCCAAACAGTATAAATCCTAACAGGGCTACTCCAAGACATATACTTGTCAAATTTTCCAGTGCTCAGACAAAGAGAGACTAATGAAAGCAGCAAGGGAAAAGAGAACCATCACATACAAGGGAAGCTCAATAAGATTAAGTGCTGATTTCTCATCTGAAACCATGTAGGCAAGAAGGCAGTGGTAGGACATAGTCAAGGTGCAAAAAGAAAAAACTTCCACCCAAGAATTCTCTATCCAGCAAAACTGGCACTGGCAATCAAAAACAAGGGAGAGTTCAAAACATTTACAGATAAACAGAAATTAAGAGAGTATGCCAATAAGACACCTGCACTTCAAAAAATTCTAAAGGGAGTTCTGCAAGTTGAAAAGAAATAACAGGAGAGAGTTGGAGGAAAGTGTAAGAACAACTAAAAAGATAAGAGAAATAAAAACAACCTACAGCATATACAAACCTAAAGAAAATATGGCTAATGTAAGTAATTCCTTGACAGTACTAACATTGAATGTTAATGGATTAAACTCACCAGTCAAGAGACACAGATTGGCAGAATGCATAAAGAAATATGACCCATCTATATGCTGTCTACAAGAAACCCACCTTAGACCCAGGGATTCAAGGTGGCTGAAAGCGAATGGTTGGAAAACAATTCTACAAGCAAACAATAACCAAAAAGGGTGGGAGTAGCTATACTAATATAGGACAAAATAGACTTTAAATGCAAAACTATTGTAAGAAATAAAAACAGGCACTATATATTAATAAAAGGAGTAATCTATCCAGAAGAAAGAACAATCATAAACATTTATGCACCTAAAGAGGGTGCCTCAAAATACATGAGGCAAACACTGGAAAAACTAAGTGGAGAAATAGATGCCTCACAATTATAGTGGGGGATTTAATACACCATTAGCACCATTAGACAGAACATCTTGACAGAGAATCAACAAAGAAACAAAGACTTTGAATAATACATTAGAGGACCTAATACAAATATACAGAACATTACACCCAAATACAGCAGGATATACATTCTTCTTGAGTGCACATGGTTCATTCTCCAGGATAGATCACATACTTAGCCACAGAACAACTCTTAATGAATTCAGAAAGATTAATATTCTACAAAGTAATTTCTCTCACCACAATGAATGAAGCTGGAAATCTGTAAGGGACAGAGAACTAGATTAGGCATGAAGATATGGAAATTAAACAACACACTCCTGGGCAAGCAGTGGGTCAAGGAGGAAATTGCAAAAGAAATCAGTAATTTCCTTGAAATGAATGAAAATGACAACACAATGTATCAAAACCATAGGATGCAGCAAAAGCTGTTCTGAAAGGAAAATGCATAGCCATAAAGGACTATATTAAAAAAGAAGAAAGAGCTAAAATCAAAGACCTAAATGCACACCTGGAGGAACTAGAAAATGAACAACAAACTAACCCCAAAAGGAGTAGAAAGAAGTAAATAACAAAGATTAGAGCAGAACTAAATGAAATTGAAAATAAGAAAGCACTAGAAAAAATAAAACCAAAAGCTGGTTTTTTTGAGAAGATCAAAAAAATTGACAAGCCCTTCACAAGACTAACAAAGAAAAAAAAAGAGAAGATGCAAATATACAAAATAAGAAATGAGGAAGGAGATATCACCACTGAGCCCACAGAAATAAAGAGTATCATAAGAGGATAATTTGAAAAATTATATGCCAACAAAATGGATAATTTAGAGGAAATGGACAAATTCCTAGAAACACACAAGCAACCTACATTGACAAAAGAAGAAACTGATGAACTCAACAGACCAATCATAAATAAAGAGATAGAATTAGTCATCAAAATCCTCCCAACTAAGAAGAGCCCAGGACTAGATGGCTTCACAGGTGAATTTGACCAAACATTCCAGAAAGAACTAAGAGCAATCCTGCTTAAACTCTTCCAAAAAATAGAAGTGGAGGTAACATTGCCTAACTCATTCTATGATGCCAACTTCACCCTAATACCAAAGTCAAAGACACCACAAGAAAGGAAAACTATAGACCAATCTCTCTAATGAATCTAGATGCTAAAATCCTCAACAAAATACTTGCTAATCGTATTCAACAACACACCAAACAAATTATACACCATGACCAAATGGGTTTCCTGCCTGATGTGCAAGGATGGTTCCACATAGGAAAATCAATCAATGTAATACACAACATAAACAGATCGAAAGAAAATAATCAAGTGATCAGTTCTATAAATGCAGAAAAAGCATTCGACAAAATACAACACCCTTTCTTAATAAAATCACTACAAAAGATAGGAATAGAAGGAAACTTCCTCAACATGATAAAGAGTATATATGAAAAACCTACAGCTAACATCATATTCAACAGAGAAATCCTAAAAGATTTCCCTCTAAGATCAGGAACAAGACAAGGATGCCCACTTTCACTGCTCCTATTTGACATTGTGTTAGAAGTACTTGCTCAAGAACTTAGAGAAGAAAAAGATAGAAAAGGCATCCAAACTGGAAAGGAAGAAGTAAAAATTTCACTATTTGCAGACAATATGATCCTATACATAGAAAGCCCTGAGAAATTTAGAAGAAAGCTAGAGCTTATAAATGAGTTCAGTAAACTTGTAGGTTATAAGATCAATGTGCAAAAATCAGTAGCATTTCTGTACATCAATAATATGCAATCTGAAAAGGAAATCAAGAAAAAATACCATTTACAATAACAACTAAAAGAATCAAATACCTCAGAGTCAATTTAACTAAAGATGTAAATGAATTATATGCAGAAAACTATACAACACTATTAAAGGAAATCAAAGAAAACTTAAATAAATGGAAGAATACCCCCGTTCATGGATAGGAAGACTAACCATCATTAAGATGTCTATCCTACCCAAACTGATCTACAGATTTAATGCAATCCCAATAAAAATTACCACAGTATTTTTTAATAAATTGGAAAAACTATGAAATTTATCTGGAAGGGCATGAGGCCCTGAATAGCCAAAGCCATATTGAAAAAGAAAAATGAAATAGAAGGAATCACACTACCTGGCTTTAAAACATACTACAAAGCTACAGTGGTCAAAACTGCATGGTATTTGCACAAGGATAGACATACTGACTAGTGGAGCCAAATTAAGAGTTCTGATATAGATCTTTGCATATACAGTCAACTGACATTTGACAAGGCCACTAAGCCCATTCAACTAGGAGAAATGGCCTCTTCAACAAATGGTGCTCAGAAAACTGGATATCCATATCCAAAAGAATGAGAAAGGAAAACCAACTCACACCTTATATAAAAATTTACTCAAGATTGATCAAAGATCTAAATATTGGTACAAGAGTAATTGTGGTTTTGCATTGCTGAATTTTGCTGTTTGATATTGGAATACATTCTTAAATAAATGTGGTTATGTTATACATCATTTTAATGTGCATCTCTTGCTTTATGTTTTTTTGCAATGACTTATTACTTGCTGTTTATTTTATATTTATTTTGGATTATGGAAATGATATTAGACAAAAAGCAAATTCGAGTAATCTTATTTGAGTTCCAAATGGGTTGTAAAGCAGCAGAGACAACTGCAACATCAACAACGCATTTAGCCAGGAACTGCTAATGAAGGTGCAGTGCAGTGGTGGTTCAAGAAGCTTTGCAAAGGAGACAAAAGTCTTGAAGATGGGGAGTGTGGTGGCTGGAAGTGACAATGACCAATTGAGAGCAATCATTAAAGCTGATCCTCTTGCAACTACATGAGAAATTGCTGAAGACCTCAATGTTTATCATGCGATGGTCGTTTGGCATTTGAAGCAAATTGGAAAGGTGAAAAAGCTCAATAAGTGGGTGCCTCATGAGATGACAGAAAATTTAAAAAATTATCATTTTGAAGTGTCATCTTCTCTTATTGCTACACAACAACAATGAACCATTTCTCGATCAGATTGTGACATGAGATGAAAAGTGGGTTTTATACAACAACCAGTGATGACCAGCTCAGTGGTTGAACTGAGAGTTCCAAAGCACTTCCCAAAGCCAAACTTGCACCAAAAAAGGTCATGGTCACTGTTTGGTGGTCTGCTGCCAGTCTGATCCACTACAGCATTCTGAATCCCATTGAAACCATTACATCTGAGAAGTATGCTCAGCAAATAGATGAGATGCACCGAAAATTGCAATGCCTGCAGCTGGCATTGGTCAACAGAAAGGGCCCAATTCCTCTCCACGACAATGCCCAACCGCACGTTGCACAACCAATGCTTCAAAAGTTGAACGATTTGGGCTATGAAATTTTGCCTCATCCTCCATATTCATCTGATCTCTTGCCAACCGACTACCACTTCCTCAAGCATCTCAACAACTTTTTGTAGGGACAATGCTTCCACAACCGGCATGATGCAGAAAAGGCTTTCCAAGAGTTCGTCAAACCCTGAAGCATGGATTTTTACACTACAGGAATAAACAAACTTATTTCTCTTTGGCAAAAATGTTTTGAATTTTAAGGTTCCTATTTTGATTAGTAAAGATGTGTTTGATCCTAGTTATAATAATTTGAAATTCACAGTATGAAAATGCAATTATTTTTGCACCAACCTAATATAAAAGCCAAGACCATAAAGACCTTGGAAGATAATGTAGGGAAGCATCTACATCATATTGTAAAGGGAAATGGTTCTATGAATTTCACACTCAAGCACGAGCAGTGAAAGAAATTAAATTAAATTTAAAAATGGGCAAGTGCTTTGAATAGACGCTTCTCAAAAGAAGAAATACAAATGACTAAAAAGCACATGAAAAGATGCTCAACATTACTAGCTACTATGGAAATGCAAATCAAAACTATAATGAGATATCATCTTACACCCATTAGACTGGTGGCTATTAAAAAATCAGAGCACTACAAATGTTGGAGAGGTTGTAGAGAAATGGGAACCCTCATCCACTGCTGGTGGGAATGTAGAATTTTGAAACCATTGTGGAGGACAATATGGTGGTTCCTCAGAAAACTTACTATAGAACTGCCATATGATCCAATAATTCCACTGCTGA